>QOKR01000646.1:0-28023 GCA_016880985.1 Phytophthora idaei
CGAACACGGTGGCGCTCTTCTTGTCGACAAACGACAAGACCGTTCCATTGTTTCCGCCTCGGAAATTGTCTAGCGTAGCCTCGTAGTCAGGGTGTTGGCTTAGGACGTGACTAAGAAGATTCGTATAGCCACGTTTTGCGTCTTATTTGCGCTGTGAGCCGCAACGACAGCCCCTGGCCACTTCCATGCTCCACACCAAATGCACTCGTACATTTCAGGGAGCGTGTGGTGCCCGTCGCGCACGTTCTTGCCGGAAATACGAGCTATGGCGAAGCGGTCATGATAGTAGAGATCGTGTCCGCGCCGTATGCATTTTCGACGAATGCGAACAGCCTCCCTCTGCGCTTCCCGAGCTTCTTCCTCCAGCGCTCTTGGCGTCTGTGCTCGCTTTCCTGTTCTTCCGAAGCCAATGCATTGCGTAATTCTCGTCGGCTGCACGTGTTCCTTTGCCGTGCATGTGCTTCCTCTTCAGGTGGCATCGCAGCCCTTAAGGCTTGGCGTCCTTGCGTGTTTACTTCCCGGTCAAGGATTTGCTGTTCCACCGTCTATGAAGCCGGCAACTCATGGCGCCCATGCGTGTTGCGTTCCCGTTCAAGAGCTTGCGCGTCTGGTGTCATCACTCCCCGCACATCCTGACGCCGTTGCGAGTTCAGACGAACCTCGGCCGCTTGCTGTTCCGGTGTCTGTGAAGCACGTAGATCCCGACGTCGCTGCGTGTTTTCGTGCTGCACAGCTGGCTGTTCTTCTGGGGTAAGGCTTTCCCGGTGCCTTCGTACTCGTTCAGCACCACTTTGACTGGCCTGCTGCTCCGGTGGATTGGATTCTGATGGAGCCGAATTTTCTACACCGTCGAGGTCAATTAGCGTCGCCAATTCCTTGTTCAGTCTGCATTTGTTGCTTGATAGGCGACTTTGCCGGCGCCGCTTAGCTGCACGATCCTCTAACCCGTCGAGGGCTGCATTATCGCGCTCGTTTTGGCGCAGGTCCTCTTCGATCTCCTCACCCGTCCGTATCCGTCTATTACGCACCATGTCTGCGAACACGAAACAGAGTAGTGTGACGGGTTAGACATAAAGTCCAAGTACACTGCACGCAGCAGTAGCAGTACACGCAGGTTGTGGTTGAGGCGTATGCGTACTGCAGGGTTATGCCAGCTCCTATCAAAGTTTATCACCGATCACTTTCACACTACAACGGCCTTGCAGCCGGAGCATTACTTGCTTGCAAATTGTGCAAACGGATAGTCAGGGTTGAGCGCCTGGCAGTACTGATGGTCTTGATGCGATATCCTTTGCCCCAAAACAGGTTTATCCCCTCTGATTGGTTGAAATGGCTTGACTCAACTGGCTGACACAGCTATGGTTTGTGGCCAATGGGCGGGTGCTATGTGTACACTCGCCAGAGTGGGCGGTGGGTTTAAATACTCTTTAACAAACCAACGCATTTTAGACTAAAATTTACCGAACTAAATATTAGCCCAAACACTTTCACCCATTATTTTTTAAAAACCCATAGAACAACACCCCCCAGCTTATGCTGGGCTAATACACCCCCATAACATGCGCCGAGCGTTTTAGGGCCCTGCCAGGAGACTCGTACTATCTGTGTGTCTTGATGGAGGCTTATAATATAAACTAACACGCAGCGTACCTTGCGTAGTGGCGGCGGCGCGCGCTTTCCGATTTTGAAATGGGGGCGGGAAACTTATTTTAAGTACGTTATGTGGACAACACAACTTAATCTTAAGTTCGCTTTAAAAACATTTTGAGCTAATCAAAACCCTTTATTTTTAGCCAATCACTGCTGTTCCTAATTGTGGCGTTTTTTTAGACGGCGTGATTTTAACGGGTCGCGGCAACGGTGGCGTCTACGGCGCTCGCGCTCCGCGTGGTGCGGAATGACCGGGGGTGGCCGTGGTCCCATGGTGGTGGCCACGAAGTCTGCGCGCGCCCGGCGCTCGTCCAGCTGAGGCTGGGGCCGGGGTACAGAAGGTGCAGCGCAGTCCTACAAGCTGCGGCACTCTGGCCGCTGGTACACGCTGTGCAGCGGCGCACTCCCGTCCTCCCTGCGCCGGTAGCGAAGGCGTCCCACGCGAGTAGGGCCTCGCAGCAGACGCAGCGCCGGAGCTGCAGCCCCAAGCCATCAGGCTGGAGCGGTGGCGCCACCACCCGGGCGCCGCATGTCGAACAGATAAAATGGTCCATTGAAATGTGAACACGCATTTAGAATACACATTCATTTTGACCAATAAAAACAGACCTGGGTTTGAACGAATAGGGGCCACCTTCGCTACGCTCGGCAGCGAATCAGATGTCCGGATTCGTGTCACCGATTTGGCGTTACGGACGGACGGACAAATTTATACTACCGTTTTTATGGAAAAAGGTGTTAACACTCCGCCTCGCACGCATGCCAGCTCTTGTGGTGCGTCTGAAGCGTCGTTGAGCCCTCCCAGATCTCCACGTGTGTCTTCATATTCATGCCACGCGCGTGAAAGCTCGACAAATCTAGCTGTTGTCGATGGCGGGTGTTGTGCGATAGGTCGGTCGCTGCAGCAGGCTGGGGTACCCGTGTCGAGTAAGGACAGCATGACGCACGGCTGTGCGGTGTTGGCTCAGAGTGGGGTCGTGTCAGGCCTCGGCTGTGGGCAGCTTCAAGCGAGAAGTGGGCGATGAGGGCGGACATGCTGGTAAGATTGAAGTAGCGTGCAATCGGAAAAAGTCGACGAGGCAGAGCAGGCGAACTCAGACTCGAATCCTCCAGATACAGCACAGCAGCGAAGGCCGACCACTTAACCGGAGTTATCAAACACTCACAACACAGACAGCTCCGTGAATAAGACACCGCTAGTTCGAGCTTCAAATCGGTCATCGCCATCGTCGTTGCTCTCGGTCGAAACCCCGGCCGCTCGATTCCTACACCAATTGTACCATTTCTTGGCGTAAATGCAAGTTTGGATCGCAACAAATTGGCAATGGTAGACTAACCTCTCGATACGCTGGTGCAACGCTGTGTTGCTGTTCTGCTGCGAGAAAGTGGGCGTCACAGTAACGTCGAGATCTTCAGTGGCTTCCTGTTCTTGGTCATCAATGTAAGCGCCAGGATCCAACAGAGCCTGCCGACGTCGAGTGCATCGTCGCTCGCGCGCTGTATCCACCCTTCAACAACAACAACCAATAAAGGTGGCCAAGGGTATTATCAGCCGACTTTAGGTGATCAAGTCGCACATTCTTCCGTGAATGCATGTCCACCTCAGGACCACTGAAAGAACTTGTTGCAGCTTCCCCTTGACGACACTTCAGCACAACTGTCAGCATGCGAGGAAATCGTCAAATCTACTCTATCGAGACGACGCACAGCACATCGTCCGACCGGCTCGGTCTTCCCATTTCGAAACACGCAGAGCGTGACCACGATGCTAAAGTACAATATTGGCGCAAGGCCTCCATCTCGTAGGGTTCTGACCAGATCTAAGACGCAGTTCCACGATGACGAGGCAGCTCCTTTCGTGAACAAGTGGGACGTATTCTAACGGTTGCAACTGCATCGGCTGTGGCTGCTAATTAATTTCTGTCGCCCAAATACTGACACACCTGTTGCCAACAGATTTTATAGGAATATCTGCTGCTAGGACTAGGTTGCATGAAAACGTGTTGGGCTTTGCCTTCAGCAGAATGTCAGTGTTGAAAGAAGACAACATTTATGTCAGTGTTGACCATCTGAATATATGTTTATGGTAGAAGCAATTATGTATTCATGCATTAAGTAGCTACAGTAAAGATGTGAACATCGTGTTGTGTTCACTGGCTCCTAGTGCATGAGCACGCCGAACTGCATGGGCCAGTTCCTCGCCTTTATATTCCAGCGAACCTCCGTGGATGAAGACTACACTCCAGACGTACACACCTTCCGTCGTAGACAATCTGCACCCTGCAACTTGGCCAACTCGATGCTCCTTGTACGTTTTTCCTTCATCCTCAATGTCAAATTCTTGCACGACAGGACACTTTAAAGGGTTTATCGTGAACAGTTGAATGAGTCGATCTACATCGTAGGCATCTGAGTCGCGCATCAATCCCCCCTGGAGTGTTCGAGGTCGTCCTGGCAGCCCTCGCATTGGGATCTTTTGCACGGCAAGCCCAATTTTGAGCTTGTCAGCAAATCGAGGGAAGCGATGACATGAGAGCACACCCAACCTGTATGCATAAAAGTTTTGCAGGTACAACGGAAGATGTTCTTGATCGAGATTATCTGTGCATACATTAAGTAACGGAAAGTACGTATCAAAACAAAATATGGGGTATACGATGACTTACCTCATCAAAGCGCCACTTTGATCGTGGTATCAGAGGATTCATTTGTGCAAGCGCTCGTCGGTCCACCGCCACTTGCTGCAGCGATAAGAATGTGACCTTAGCATCCTTTATAGGTTGCGCGGGGCCAAGTTTCTCTAGTAATAAATTCTAGAATCTAATAACAAATTCATGTCAGCTTCTACCAAGGCGCACTATTTTTTTTAAAAGAAAAATAAATGCTACCGCTCTGTTCACTCCTTGGTCACGCTTGCTGCAGATAGGTTTGCTCCGCCAGTGGTAGAACCATCGTTTTATTGCTGTTGAAAACAAATACGAATCCGTGTTGTGGACCTTGCGATGCAGAAGTTATCGGGGAGAAGCAAATTTTATTTTGCCTTCACGACAGCATTAATCGAAAGTGGACCTATAAAAAAAACCAATGGATGAGAGTCAAAGAGGTGGTGTATAAAGTAAAAAAAAAGAGCCTTCCGCGTAGTGTCGATGGTGTTCTGGGGTAAGATTGGTAGCGTCGTATAAGAGTACTCGTGGCAACACAGCATTTAGCACCGCGATTGTTGGGGCCTTCTTGTAGTCGGTGCGTATCACCTTAATGACGCGGTGATGGCTTTCTATAGGCTGCTGAGTCGGAAGAAACCCGGGAATAGAGGAGCTGTTGACACTCCAACACTCCCAGCGCTTTGTCAAATATACATTTTGGAGCCACTCAGCTAGCTCGTTTTCTCCAGCTTCTTTCCAAGCCTTCACGACGCGCTTAGAAAGGAATCTGAACTGCTTCAGAGTTTGGGTTTGGTGGAGTAGCCGGAGATGCTGCTCTGCAATATCTTTAATGAATCCCTTCGTTTTTCGAGCTTGGTCTGCTTGCGTGACTGCCGTAGGAAGTGCTCCCAGCACGTTAGGATTTCAACGCGTGGCCACACTAACTCCAAAGCTGAAGCTATAGCATCGGAATGGCCAATACTGGCGCTACGTACTTTCACTTCCAGGTACAAAAACTCTCTTGCATATTTGACCAAGGCCCTAAACATGCGCTCGTAGGCAAGTGTGCTCTCTGTCTTTACGAACATGTAGAGCCACGTTCTAAATCGCTGTGCGTATTCAGCACCAAATCGCTCCACTGATAACCCCCCACCGTCTACCATTTCCCCTGCATGGTGTGTGACAAGCTTGATTCGGTGATGGCAACCATTGACACTCAAACTCTTTTCCAACACACGTATCTCGTCTTATAGTTGTAAGCAAATTGGTTCAGCTGATGCAGGGACCGCTCGGCCATCTCCTTCGTGTCATAGAAGCCGACGCTCATGTATTTCATCTTTTCGTGAATAACAATAGTAGTATGCTCAGTGGACCAGCTTCGTCACCGTTACTTTCATACTCCAGAGAGGAATCGGAATCCTGATCTCCATCATCTGTAGCAAACATGCCAGAAATGTTACTATTGATATTACTGATAGAGGAAACTACGCAGTTACCTCTAGCAGCAATGTCCTCCTCGGCGGAATCTGCGTCGTCCATGTCTTCGACAGAGGAAGAAGCTGTGTCGCTCATGCCTTCGGCAGAGGAAGAAGCTGCGTCATCCATGTCTTCGACAGAGACTGTGGCGTCGTCTTCCATGTTTTCGATTGAGGCTGTCGTGCTCCGCATGTCCTCGTCCACCAACTCACTACCAGCGTCCTCGTACTCCAGCACATCCGTGTCTTCACCATCGTCACTTGGGGAGAAAACCAACAGCTCCATGGGACCTGCTTCGCGCTTTGCTGGCTTGCATAAGACCCCAGGTTTTTTGCCGTGGCGTGGGAAGCGTCTGAAACGACCTCTATAAAGTGGAGCTTTCTGTAAATAGTCAACAGGATTTTCTAAAAGCACATGTATAACAGGACTTCAGCATTGAATTTATGTTTTGCATATATGCTACAGTTATTCAGACCCGATAATAGGTGTCAACAGGTGTTCCTATAAAATACGAGGCAAAGATGTCTGAACAACAGATTTTAATGTTTTTCCATCGGCTGTCGATGTGCCACTAACAACTCACCGACTCAGACCCGCAATGTATAGAAGGAAGTAGTTCCACTTGGCCAGAAGCAGACTGCCAACATCAATGCACCAGTAAGCTTAACGACCGAGGCCACTACGGGTGTTGCACTCATGGACGCCGCATGGCTTCTACTTTCCCGGCGGCTTTAGCACGCCATGCCGCATGAACACGGTCCGCGGACGTAGTCGTCAATCTCGAGCTTGGTCTACTCATCTGTGTCCAACGTGACGGAAATCGAACAAAATTGAGACCGCTCGCAACAACATTTTACTAATAAACCCAATTGCGAATCCGGATTTAGGCACACTATTCAAAAGCGGAGTGTCTCCTCTATCGATTCAGCTGCCATGCACCTATAGATTCGCCACCAAATCCGAGAACGAGGCCGATGAAAAATGTGTCGCCTCCTCGGGACTCGGAACCAAATTTGTTTAATTGTATCTGATGTAAATTCGGCCAAAGGATCCATTAGTGGTCTCCATTATAGCAAGTTCGAGCTCTAACGCACTCAAAATACAATGTTTGGGTCGAGTTTCTCGGGTGTATACTTTGAAATTATTCCCCCAAATTTGACTTATGGCTGGAGGTATCGATTTGATGTGCTACCGGATATAGATATCAAGCTGATTAACAACAGACTTATCAGATGAATCGTTATTTTAACTGCACAACAGTTCTCTCCTGTTCATCAGCCTTCCGCTTCTTTGCGCGTGCCGGTGTCTTTCCCGTTTCAGTACGAGCTTTTGTGTAAGAAGCGGAATTTCTGTCGTCGGCAGCGGCCTCCAGCTCCCTGCGCTCTTGGTTTTCCTTGGCAGTAATTGCAATAGTTGCACGGCGGACGCGTCTTGCTTGTTTTATGGCCTTAGCTGCGTCTCCTTGCAGAGGAGAAAGGTTTGGCGTAGATAGTATCGTCCTTATACGCGTCGGGCACGTACGGGCAAATGGTGTAGTGCATCTGGTGAATTTTCTCTGCCTTCAGGCTTGAGGGAGGAAGGATCTCAGTGCAGTCTGGCATCATCGCCGTCACTTTTCGTTGGAAGTGAGCACGCCATCGATTTTTCGCCGCAAGTCCTTGGCATGTGGTTCATCGTGGGGACCTTTTCTACAGTGCACGACACCTGGAGTCATGTGACCCATGGTGAAATTCTGAAACTGCTGGATACCCTCTAGCTTCTTGTACAGCTCGTTGATAGGCTCTGAAAATGTCACTACCTCATGAGATGCGGGCGGTCTCGCTGCTGGAAGATGCCGCCTTCACGGCGTCTACCACTTGATCTATAGTCCAGCAATCGGTAGTGGTCATATGCTTCCTGATGTGACCAAAGCCGCGGTCACACGAGTTCTTCGTGTGGCTTTTGACGAAGAATTTGTATGCCAGGTGTTCGAATGTGCCTATTTGGACTTGCGCACTCAGAAACTTGACAACAAAATTGTTCTTGTTTTGTCCAGAACAGTTATCTGCGTAGACCGTCAGTCGCTTTTTGCCTGTAGCAACCAATTTGGTGTTTCATGAAGTACGTCAGCATCGAGTTGATCTAGTCACTCCCTTTCCTGCTCACCGTCTCGTCGTAGAGATAGTTGGTTTCGTTCTTGTCGTTCTCGATAAAGACTCCAAAGCAGTTCACGGAGACCAGCAATCAAAAGTAACATTGCGACGGCGTGTTCGATACACTGGGGACGGTAAGGTTCTGCGAGTAATCGATGACAACGACTATGTGATCCCCACTTGCAACGTTTTTGTCCTGCTTGTATTGAAGGCTTCATAATAAATCAAAATGATATTAGTATCCAACGTCAAATGTACTGAGCAAAACAGAATGATATCTATATCCCAACATTGAACTTACCGCATCTCACCAGCAGATCGAGTGTGCTTACCAAATTCGTCGGTCTTCTCAGCAGACATCTCCTTGTGCAACTTGGAATGGTAGATTGAGCAAACATTGCATACGCTGCTACGGGGAGAACGAATCTTGATTGTCGGGCAGAGTTGAGATAGTAGTTGTCGCATTGTTGACTTCGCTGGTTCGCGAACACACAATCGAATTGGCTCCACATAGACATGCATTTCGACATGAATCATATCCCACGAGAACTTTCCCCGTAGCAGGGTGTACAGCTCGCTGCTGTAGTCTTACAAGCCACGCCGTGTTGTGTCTTCTGAAAACGGACTCTAACAAAAACAACATCACCAACCTGCACTGCAAACTCTTGGAACCACGTGACTAACCATTTATAGTCGATCTGGGACGCATTCTTTATTATAGTGTTGTCGTGACTCTTCACGGAGATGTTTCCGTCACGAACGCGCATTTTGCAGCGCTGAACAGTCAATGTAGACACTTCGTAGCACTTCGCGAATACTGGGTGGCACACTCGTCCCACGAAAGGTAGAAAGTAAGGGAATTGTTCTCTTTCACCGCGCGCTCGCTGTCGTTCGACCGTAGGGATCTGCATCAAGACCCCAGTAAAGTGTACATACTGGTGGTCTTCTCGGCCTTGGTCATCTGGGACAGAGAACATAGAAGTGACCCCAAGGCCTTGGCCTTGCCCTCTAAGCATCGACTCTCGAAGGCGTCAGCTTGAATCAGGTCCATCACCTGCTAGTGAAGATCCGGGTCAAACAAATGGATACTTATGTCCTTAGTATCTACATCAGCGCTCTGGCAGCTCTCGTCATCGCATTCTCCATCGTCACCAGTAATAGACACGTCTGACTGGGGTGAGTAGTCTTCATCCGCGCTGGTATCCTCCTCCTCGCTGGATTCTCGAACGACTACCTCGGACGTAAGGCGGCTGACACTCATCTCCGTCGTAACGGCGGCACTGGGAGCTTTTTCTTGCTGCGAGAGGGAAGCAGCGGGAGCCACATCTGGCGGCGACTGCGCCTTCCCGTTACGATCTTGCGCCTGGTCTTCGTTGGAGGGGTGAACGGTAGTGGCTTGGTCTGTGGATGACTGCTCCATAGTGATGTAGCTGCTGATAGTTGTCGGTGATACGCCTGGGCCAAAATTTAGAGAAATGCGTTCAGGCTCGTTTCTCATAAAATCACTTAAGTACAAAAAACACTCGCTGAACTTTAACGTCCGTTTTGTCGAAAACTCTAAATGGTTGATAAGTATCATTTTGTCACGCGCTCTCTCAATTGTAAACTACCTAAACTTTCGGAATGCGACGGCAACACTGTAGTGTTGCAACAATGACTGCCGCCGCTACGCTGCGGTAAGTTAGGTTTGTTCTCAATTGGTCAGCCTTCCCGCCCCCGCTTCGCTACGGTGGGCTTTTATCTCCTTGTTTACGAAAATAAGTGCCGACCATCTACACTTTATAACGTGTCCAGCATATAATACAACGTCAAAATTTGTGTTCTAATAATTTTTAAAATCGTAGATTTCGGTTTGATAATTTTACACCTACTGTATTTATGGGTCAGGGGGTCAAAATGTAAGAGCAGATTTAAAAAAAACACCCTAAAACTACAGCCCAAAGTATATTTTCTTCGAACCCGATTATTAGAATTTAAACTATATGAACGGCGGCTTGCAGCTCCTCATCAAGAGGCGGGAGGACTACCAGTAGAAACGACGATGCTCGTAAGGTTTGAAGCGTTGACACGGGAGCAGCCCCAAGCTGCTTGTGGTTGAATCAGATGCAAGGCTGCGACTGTGCTCTTGTCTTGTTAGTTCCAGGAAGATTGGGCTTTTTAAACCCATTACTGGCGATTGGATACTAAAAAAGGGTAAACTCAATTTTAACTTATAATTGCCCCAAAATCGTCTAGCGTGAAGTTCGAAGCGTGCCCAGCCCTGTCGATCCTTACGCATACCGTGAGTTGTTTTGCTAGAGTCGGGTCCTCGACATGACCCGCTATAATAGCGACGCGCTGTGTGTTCCGACGCGACGTCCCCGTCGACGAAAACGGGAGCCAGCACCTAGATCGACATGTAGAGTAGAAGTTGTCGGCGAGGATTGTGCAGTGCCATCGTGAGGAAGACGGACAATACTGCTGGTGATCGACGTGCTGCTATATTTTGGCGCTGATGTTAACACACAGAGACGCCAACTCTTTCAGCTCGGATATCAAATTATAACTTTGCTGGCGACATTATTCTAACTAGAATTACTGCGCTGTAATGTTTCTGCAGCAGGACGGTGCAGTGGTGCTGCTTACTCATGACGAGGTCGATTTTCCAGAGACGTGCTCTAGGATTTCAAACGATCTATTTGCTAGATATTATCTACTGATGGGCGTTGGATGTTATGTTTTTGTGAGTAGACCGATGAGTTAGATACTCTAGAAGGGACGGGCAGCACGACGCCGCTCACGCTCGCGCTACAGCAAGCCAACCTGAACGAGCTACAGCTGTTTCTGAGCTATCACCACTTTAAGGTGACGTTGTCGATGCAGTGCTGTGCCAACTATATAATTGTCTATCGCGGAATAACGCACCGCGCCATGTGCAGCGTGCATCCAGCAATGAAGGTGCCGCTGCGAATTCCGCGGACGGCATGCCTTCGATAAATGGAAAGAGGGTTCATAAAGAAGTTGTTACCGTGCTATCTGGATAGCTGCACCGGTTAGAACACCAAGATTTTTGAACGTTGTACACGGGTTCGAGTTGTATAGGGATGCTTTTAGGGGGGATTGCGGCGTCCGTGGCAGTTTGCGAGTGTGTTGTCGGAAGTCAAGATCATCAGACGTGACTCATTCACCTGGCGTTTCTGAGTGGATCGGGCTCCTGCTCTGCCTTGTCAAGCCGATGTGTGACTGCAGGCGTGGATAGTGGAAAACAAGACTCGAATTCACGAATCTCGTCAATTTGCGTTACAGCAAAGTGTTGTCATGGCGTGTTGTCTTTGCTGGATTTATCGCTATGTCATCAAAGGTTTCTCATGTTACATCGTCAATTGGAAGCTTTATTTTTTCTTGCCGCGCACACGTCTGGTCATGCTCGACCATCACACCGAACCCCCGGCAGGTTGGCACGAATGGATGTCGTTTTCTAGGGATCTGGTGGTGATAGTACATTCTAAGAGTAGTCTTCAAGCTTCAATGTTAGAGGACCAGACACGTTTAAAGGTAGTTGCTTATTGGAAATGCAGGTTGGAGGGCATGGCTGTGTTCGCAAGCAGAGCACTGGACTCTACTGAGAACACCTGACTCAGGACTTCCGAACGATTGACGCAGCAATTTGTGGCTCATTCCGGCAGTCTTTTGGCAGCACGTTCGCATCAGCAGCGAGCTCAAGCTGAGAATAATAGCAACTTAATGGGACGAGCCACTGACTGCGTTATTGAACATATCGGTTCGGGCTCCTGTAGTCGAAACCGCTACAGCAATTGGTGCAACTTTAGAAAAAGAAAATGCATAGTATGCAGCATGTTACTGACTGACAGGTAGCACTGTTTTGTCCGGTGAAGATATTATAGTGGTGAAGGTAAAGAAGATTGTAGTGTGCTCAATAAAACACGTTATGGTTGCATAATTTCGTGCCCGAGAGCAACAATTACCACCTATGTGAATACAACTTACAAATGAGTCGCGGTGGGTCCACATGGGCGCTTATATAACACTACATACAAGCATAAGATAACGCCATATGTGAAAACTGTCAATAGAATAGAATTTGAAACTGTAATTGTTTTCCCACGAGCAGTTTGTTTAGATCTCAATCATGGAAAATGCGTTCCATCCGCGTACCAAGCTCTTGTAAGCTCACCATATAGTTGAAGCAACACGACAGAGTTTTTGAGGACTGCAAACCTCTGCAACCCAACAAGAAACACAGGGAACTCGCGACGACGAAACGGCAGATGAAGCAGAACCTCATAAGCGTAACTGGCGCTCATCACAACCGTAACTAAGGTTCTTGACGAGCCAAGACAAGTAACACAAGCAATCCAGTGCATACACCGATCTACGAACGCTGCGATACCTTAACGGACCAGCTCCGATGCTTCATCTTCAGAATCTTCACGACACGATCCTTCTTCTGTAAGCCAGGCCCCCAGACAATGTTGCACAGAGTCAAGCGATGCCAACTTAAATTCGATTGCGCTAGTGCCCGGACAAGGAAACCGTCCGGGAATAATCGACCACCGTGATCCAGGAGCAACCCCACTTTGGCGTCGCGGTTTTGAAGAAAACTGTTGTTGTTGTTATTGTTGCTGCTATCGAAGCCATTCTCGGTCGAGACGGCTGCGATATATAGACTCGTCATACCGGTCTCGTCAGCAACGTTCAGTGAATTCGTTTCACCAAGTTGCTCTAGTTCCTCCAGGTCGCCGAACACCCTTGTGAGGCACAGCAGTAGCGTCTCCACTTCTCGAGCGGAGCCATGCGCGCTTGCGTAATGCGCAGGTGTCTCCCTCTGCATCGTAACGGCCGTCAGAGTATCACCGTCCAGATCCAAGTCAGATATCAGCTCCATGACGGATGGACTGTGCCGTAAGATAGCTCGGTGCATCGCCGTTTCGCCCTTCTCGTTGTACACAGTTACGGGTGCATACCCGTTATCGACGATAAAAGGCACCACTGCTTCTGCTTGGACGTCAACGGCCTACAGCAACACCGATCGAGCGAAGTCCTGCCGTTCTGGTCTGGCCACCAACTGATGGTAATTCAGAAACAACTGTAGTACATGTAGATCAGCGCGTTGCAGCACGATTTGGATCGGAGTGATGCCATCCGCGTCTGCTACGTCGATGTTCGCGCCGCGACTGAGCAGCAGGTCCGTCACGACCTGTTCACCTTCTCGGGTACAGTAGTGAAGCGGTGCCTTTCCATTCTACCACCAGTACATCGTGGTTAGATGGCAAATCATTTCGAGCATTCATCAGCATGTCGATGCAAGAACTGACCTCGTCCTGTGTATCTACGTTAGCACCGGCGTCCAGCCGCAGCTTGGCCACTTCGTACGATTCATCACTCGTGGAGCAATGCAATGCCGTCTTGCCATCCTACATGTCAATGCGAATTGTTAATCAGTGGCTAGCGCCTTAAAAATCGACGAGCACATTTCATACCTGACTTTGCACGCCCACGTTAGCGCCACAACGAAGAAGCAGCTTCACGATCGTGACCACCGTATTCAATTGCTCTCCCTCTTCTTCGCGGCACTATCCGACACAAAATTCAACAGAGTGGCTCACTGTGAGTGGGGTCCTGTCGACCGACCAGGCGCCACAAAACTGTCACTTACGTCGACGACGAGGTTACGCCCCACCGCCTGACCTTTTCGGAACACGCAGCGTGTGGTCATAATGCTGAGTCGCAAGATGGCCACCATCATGGGCGTCAAACCGCTGTCGTCGCCGGAGTCCGCATGATGAACGGATCCAACAAGAACTCCATAACTTCCACGCCCCTCTCCACGCGACTGTGTGAAGTGCCGAGGCGCTCAGTGTGCGCTGGTTGAATCCATCCCAGCGACTGAATCGAGCTTGAAGCTGCGTCAAGTCTGACAGATCTACAGGCTACATGGAAGCATGTTAGTGAGTGCCTAATAAGTGACTATCATCCTGAGCGATCCTGCTGATCTCTGTACGCGGTGGGCTCACCGCCAAGATGGATCTGAGCCGTGTCGCCGCACTCAAAGTATCGAGTTTACAGGTATATCGAACCCGTTGTAGGTCGAGCCACTCGGGGAACTGCTTCGAGAGCTGGCGTGTGGTGGCCACCTCACTCCGTGCACATGCAGCTAGCCACGCCGCGTGGACGTCGGACATCCTGGGCGACGGTGGTACCGCCAACAGTTCGGCCATACTCCTCGCAGCGCAGTTGTAGTCAATTTACCGGTATGGGAACGAAGAGAACTATCTGCCTTGACGCGCGTTAAAAGAGAGCGGCCTGTTTACATATCCAGGGTATTGATCTGTTTTTTTAATAAAATTTAGCGAAAAGAATGAAATAAAACGTTTTTTTATTATGTTTTAAAAACATATTTTTTGGGTTAAAAATGCAGGTAGTGTATGCAGTTCAACTCAGTCGGGAACAGGATGTGCTCAGGCATACCCAGTAGACTAGAGGTTCCTGATCGATGAACAGCCGAAGCGAATGCTTTATCCATCACTTGGCGTTCGGCATGGCTGATACTAGGGTACGTCTTGACCTTTAATCTCTCCACAATCGATGGGCTGATCCAGGTGCTGTCGTCGGAGCGGCATTCAAGCGTTTCTTGAGCTGTTATACGGCCAATCACAGTCACGAGCCTAGAGCAGGAGGCAAATGTTGTTCATGTTGGAAGCCGTAGCAGAGGTTGTTGCACTACAGTGCTTGCAGTTCGCCCGTTTGGTCTTGTAGTTACCGGCAGGGTGATCATCAAAATGATCCCAAAGTTGCCCTCGTTTCTTTGCCATAGTGCGTAAACTGTTGTGGAGCAGCTCTAGACTTGTCCCGTGAAATGATGCAATGGCAAGCAGGCTGCTGGAGTAGCGCACAGACGTCCAAGCATGGCTGGCGTACCAGTCAACGTAGACCTAAGCGACGCCAAAAAAAAACATTTAAAACGTGTTTTTTTAATAATGTTTATTTGCTTATAACAAATACACAGATCGATAATCCAGGGACGGGGCGAACCCAAAATTACGGTCGGCCAATCTTTCTCAGTACTAAAGTTAATATTTTGCGAACCCTGAAACGCTTACACCGTTGAGGGAACAGATATCCGATACTTGACATCGACACACGCCCTCGTTGCTCAGCAACGGTAGCTGGTATATTCTATTCTAGGCTGATAAGAAACAAGTAGCAGGCCAGAGTCTGGTGTTCTCTCAAAATCAAGTTTTTGCTCAACAGTTGCCAACAGACTCGGTTGCCCGTTGCTCAGAAGGATTCAGTACATTTGGAGCTTGTGCGTGTACACGTCGCGATAACATTACTAAGCCGGTTGGTCAGCATAATTACGATTGCAAAATGAGGCACAGCTAACATGTAAATCTCCACTTCGTCGCAATGGTCAGTTTCGTGAAGTGATAACGTAGGAATGCTCATATTAGTCCTTATAGCGTTGGCTCAGCTCTGCGCTATGATACTAAAACTTTCGTGAAATTCATTGGCAAAACTCAAGAGATATTTTTCCTGTCTAACGTAGAAAACACATGTGGAGTTGTACAAATCTAAGACGCATGTGGGGTTCCGTTCGTCTTCTCGGGTTTTCGATATTGTTCTAGAAGACTACTACTAGCCAAATCAAGTATCCAACGGTAGTTGCTGAAACAAACCACCTAACCGTGGTGGGTTGTACATGTACGTATCAAACACAGAGCTCGAAATCGCAGCTGCTGTCAGCAGACCGGGCAACATTTTTGTGTGAGTTCACTACTGCTGAAGTGGAATTGACAGCGGTGTCTTTTCGCATCCAACGTTTGACGTTTATCGCCAAGCAAAACGTGCTTGGTTCCTCAAAAACATTAAAAAAAAATATTCACCGTTCCACGATCCCTACGAGAACCGACCCCCCCCCCCCCTGCGCGATGCCACGGTCCATCGAGCGAGAACACCAAAGGCAAGTAGACTGAGTCCTCTATACTATGGTTGAGGGTACTCTGGAATCTATGAACACCGAGTTAAATAGACACCATTACTAGTACTACTAAAAGCTCAAGCTAAAAATTGGAAATCACCGATTTGTCGATAGCAATCTTGTTAAAACATCGATTCTCATTAGTAAATATTTCTTAGAGCAGTGTCTTCAACGAGCTACGTTAGGTTAACATCGGATATTAGCTGATGTGACAGCTAGACACGTCTGAAAGCCAGCATCGTTCAATCCTTCTCGTATTACGTGTTGCTGCAAATACACCAAAGTCCACACAGCCTCCCCAACCCAGTTCTCAGAGAGTTTGCATCCCAAGTACAGCCTGCGGACATTTTGTGTGGAGTTTGCTTCGAGGAGATCGAGAATTAAGTGGAAACAGGTGTGTTGCTTCTCTTCGATGCCAGCAAAATGAAATCACCAAGAAACTCATTGACTTCAGACCCCTGATTTCTAAAAAAAATACTTTTTTCCTGGGATTTTTGGACCAGGATGGTGGGAATCAAAAGCGGCATTCGTAGTTACTGTACGTACTACGGTTCATCTACACAATTCGGGTAGTAGCCCATACATTCGTCGTTATTGTCAAGAACCGGCTTGAAGAACACGTCACAAATCTGCTTCGGTGTGTAGCAGAATGTCTGTGCTCGCGTTTGAGATAGTAAAGAGTCTATGCTTGGCGCTGCCAATTGAGACATGAGGTCGGTTGAAAGCAAAAGAGTTTGTCTGCAAGAACTAGAACTGCAACGGTTGGTTCTGGAGGCAGTTTAGAGAACAGTACTTTTGATTGGATGCAAAAAAACATTCTAAAGAAGAGAGGATTGGTCGAAATCTCCGTTCAGAATAGTGACGTAAATAATTGAACGGAGTGACAGGACCGGAATAAATTATTGCACGGAGATAGACAGCAGCCAGAAATACATAATTGTATGATGAAATAGGGCAATTATTGATATGGATGAATATAGTCAAATCTCCGACCATACTTGTACTAACTATTGTTAATATTGGCCAATAGTCAGAAAGATTTTAATTAATTTGTCGTTTTGACGAATTATATCACTAAACGGCCGCTTTTTCAACCAATCAGTGGTCTCATTGATTTATGATGGCTACAGAGCCACAGGTCCGACATATCAAGACGGAGAGACCAGCGAAGTTATTGATATCCCCCTACAGATCACAAGGCATTCGCATAAATCACGAATAACACTCAAGCTCCGACACCTCCGACCCCCGCTCCAAGATGAGTCTGAAAGACCTTGCACCACTCAACACCAAGCGCGCTCGCGAGTCTGCGGCGCGGTCGTTCTTAAAATTTGTCGAGGACGAAGGCGTTACGTGGGAATACCTGGAAGTGTGCATGCAGCGCGAGAATGCGGCGCTAATCTTAGCAGCTGTGGTCGACAAGTTTGGCATGTACCTTGCCTTCAAGGAAGGACGCAAAGGCCAGCTCTTGGCACGACACTCGGTGATGCAGTACTATCGACAGGCCAAGAATTGGCTGCTGGAGAAATTCCCTCAGCATCGAGCAGCGATTGAGAAGACCCTTCTCACCAAAGGGCAAGTCTTGGAGCGCTACTGCATGAAGAGAGAGTCTGGAGCTTTTGTGAACAAGGCTCCTGCATGCACGAAGAAGGCACTGAAGCAGATGATCGAGTATCTCTATTCGACTGCTGTTACTTCCGCGGATTATCAAGACGCGGCCCTGCTTTGTTTACTCTGGTATCTGTTTGGGCGAGCATCCGATCTCACACTCCTTCGCAAGGCAAACCTTTCCGTCGGCTCAGGCGACATCTTCTTCGTTCGCTTTATCCGGGTCAAGACGTCTGAAGAACAGGGTCTATCGTTGTATCTTGACGACGACTTCGTCACCTGTCCACTTCTTGCCATTGCGCTAGCGCTGATTACGCAGTCGTCACCAACCGCCACACTGCTAAATCAGCTTCCAGAACACCAGGCCTAGTCACAAACCTCCCTGACTCCAGCCACCCCTCTTATTGACCTGATCGACCATCCCGAAGACGTGCCTAACCTGTAAGTACCCAAAACTTGCTCGCCTGAAGACAGGCAAACCGATTCTGCTCCTGGGATTCACAACTATGTAAATCGTGTCTTGGATCGAGTCGCGAAAAAGGCGGGCGTGGCTGAGCGCTTGACGTCGCATTCCTTCAGGCGTGGAGGTGCTCAGCATGCCCATGGGGCTGGGATGTGCGTCCAGTGGATCTTTGACCGAGGGGCTTGGAACATGACGGTGACAAACAAAGCATTCGCTTACGTCTTCAACACTCCATCGGAAGACCACAAAGTCGCTCGGGTCTTGAGCAGTCATGACCCTGAGAAAGCTGTTCCTCTCCTCTCCCTCGACGCCTTCAATTCCGAAACACAGGTGAAAATTCGATCCGTCGCGTGAGCCCCCTTCACCGCTTCGTCCGGTCTCGAGATGCCACAGTACAACGTGAACGAACGCGTGCTCGACACATTGGTGGCGTACCTGCTGAAACACTATTCTCAGCTCAAGAAGCTTGGGGCGGATGGCCCGGCAGTTCAGCGCATTGAGGCTTGTACCCGTGACAAAGGATTCTCCAGTAATGACTAGCTGGCTTGGTCATCATACCTGGCCGGTGACAAAAAGCACAAACACTATTCAAGCAGGCGCGGCTACACAAGACAGCTCAACCGATTTCACCAAACACCCCATGTATCTTCACCAAGCGTTCTTGATTGGGCAATTAATTCAGGTCAACCACAAGCTCGACGTGCGGTTGTCTATCATGGAGGCTAAGTTCTACAACAAGCAAGAAGACACACCAACTACAAATGAGGTAAGTATCAACACGGAGAGCAATGAACCACCCGCCAAGCGACGTCGCACCTCTGGGGCTACCAACCTGAAAGATGTCTGGTTCACTTGGTACACCCAAGAACCGCGTATGTGGAGCTCAACGGACGCAGGAACCAAGTATGCGCGTTCAACTGCCAAGCAGGTTGTCACATTCTTGAAGCTGTTTCTTCCGGATGGCTTCAAGCTCCACGAGAAGTCACCACTATACAGAGACGAAGTTATCAAGATTGGCGAAGCCGCTGAGGTAGAGCTACTAGCGTACCTTCGTGGTCGGGACATCACTGCTCGCGGAGCTCAAAACGTCCTGAAGTCCATGCGCAAGCTGCACAAGAGTGGTCATCTCAATGACCAAGTTCGCCGTTACCAGAAGCTTCAGGCTGCGAGCTGCATTGAAGACCCTGCTCCAGCACACACTACGAAAATACTAGGGTTAGTTTCGTCAGCGTAATTACGTACCATTTTACATGTTTGCCGCTCCAACCAGTGTTTGCTTTTACTCGACTTGTTCTCCCAAATTCCATCGCTCACTGTGTATTCTTCATCCGAACCAGTGCAGCTCCGCCACCATGCCATCAACCAAGCCTGTGAAGAGCGCCATCAGCTCGGCGACGGAATTCAAGACGCTCTGTGTGACTGTGTCCAAGAGCTACAAGATTCGGGTTAGTGATGAAGTCATCCGCCATCTGCGCCTTACCATGAATACGAGCATCGCCTCGGCGGCACTTCTTCCTGAAGCCATTGACGTTATCATCTCATCGCCGGCAAAACAAAACAAGCGGTGTTACGGTCTCGACGGCGTACGCGCGTGGCTTGCTCCTCCTAGTCCTGCCAACGACGCAGAATCCGATGACGAGGCGGAGTGCAGTACCGACGAGAACCTTGAAGGAGAGAAGCAGCACTACGTCCGCAAGCTGCTGAACTGGAAGCGCCAGAACCGGAAAACGTATTACCTGGTGGACTGGGAACCAACGTGGGAGCCTCGTGAACATCTGAACAAGACACTTGTGGCTGCCTTCGAGAAAGAGCGCCGCCTTCTCGTTCGCAAGACCTTCATCGAAGACGAAGCTGTGGAAGACAACACGGAAGCATGAGATGAGATGAAGCATAAGGAGCAAATACAGGGTGTATTACGTGCTTAATAATCAGTTGCGGGGAGATATGCATTGGTAGTATTGAACACTAAGCTTAACCTCCAAATGGAACAGCAAAGTTAACCTCGTTACAAACCGAACATGTATTTGAGTGCAGCGTTAAACACAAAGCTTAACCTCCGTATGGAACAGCGATGTTAACCTCAACGCAAGCAAGCACACCACGCACAAGGAGCAGAGGTGGCCGCACATCACACAAAAATACAACATAAACATATGCACAGACCCTTGGCGGTAGTCCATTGAGCCCAGTAGTAGGTGATAGGAGACTTGAGAGATGCCGGGGGAAAATCGAGAATGGCGGACAGCTTGACTGTGCGGCTCCACAAGCCAACCGATTGAATATAACCTTATTAATAAGGTTTTACCCACGTTCAGCGTGGGAGCCAGTCACTGGTGAAAGTAATTACATGTAAAACAGTCGTAAAAAGTGGGGTTCGCTTCTAATAGTGGACCCCGATTTCTGACTGATGGCCTCATTTCCTTATTTGCAATGTAGCGTGAACATGCCTCTGGGCCTAAAAACTGCGTAATCAATAAATCCCTGTTTTCTTGGCCCACAGGCCGTTTTAGGGCCTGATACTCTGTCTATAGACTTGCTACAAGCTGGGCTTTCACGCACCTGATGGGTTCACTTATCCCAAAATGTGATCCCCTAAGCACCCTACACAACTGATACACAGTTACATGTCTTACACATTAATTTGTACTGCTTTTGTTGCGGTCGGAGATTTTATGTTATGGCGCAACGCCTCCGAAGCCGTACTTAGTAGGACATTTAGTAAGTTCAAGTGATTTAGCGGGCTGGGTTGATTTTCCTGGCTCCGTCGATTCAACCAACCCATCGTGGAAACTTCGTAAAGGCTGATGGTTTGTAGTTTAAACAACTCACTGCCCTTCAGTTAGCAAAATCATTCCACCAACGCGTTTGCTAAATTTGCGAACAGTTTGCGAACAGGAATGTTAGCAGTACAGTTAGTGTTTGTGCGAACACTGGAGGATACGACATGAATCGACTCGATTATCGTCCTTGACAATTGTCTGAATCGAGCGTGCTATAACCAGTGCTGAGCTTGACCCGAAACTAGTGTTCGCACAAACACTAACTGTATTGTTGACAGACCTGTTTGCTAACTGTTTGTTAGTGTATAGTAAATTTAGCTAACATGTTGGCGGGGTTAGACTGATTTATCTTCAATCTCGTCCTTGTATCTGCAAAGCTGGGTACACGCAATGGGTGACTGGCATAGACTCGTACATCGCTATTAATCAGCTCTTGTTCGCGCGATTTCTTCTTCATATTGCGCTCGACAAACCTTCTAGCTGTACAACCCAGTCAACCCTGATTCGTTTATTTTGGTCCAAATGACGCAATTGGTTGTCTGCCATCAAGGTAGAAAACCAATTATTTCTCTACACACTTGCCAAAAAGTCCATGTCACACATTTCAGTATTACCGGCACAACGCGACCAAAGCAAGACCTGAGACCATTCCCCTCGCAAGCCCAATATTTAGACCATCGCGTAATAACATGAAATGTTGGCCCTCGTACGAGTTATTCGAGATATTAGCGGTCACTGAATCGGCAAAACGTCGTTAAAAGGCCGATTTCACGTTGTGTTTTTCACCTATTTGGTGTGTTGACTGTTAATTCAGACGGAATGATCCATAAATACGCTGAGCCCTTATTTAATGCTAATTCTACTTAAGCTTGTGAGCTCTTCCCCTAACATCGCCGCCTAGCATTAACGAGCCAATAGACGAAGATATGCACGTTTCAAGGCGGAATGGCGGGTTAGCCAAACGCCAAACGCGTATGTTTCCCTCTTACTCGACTGGATTAGCTAATTCCACCGCAATGCAGCCTCGCCATCGCCGCTCTAAAACCGACCCTGACGAGACAACCCAGAATTAAGATGGAATTAGAGGGGCGAAGGGCATAATTAAGGCATAGAAGAGAATAGAATTATGCCTGAATTATGAACGCACAATATCTGAAACGCACAATAAAACAAGTCCGTATAAATCTTGATGAGACGAGCACTATGAAGACAGCCATGGAGACTAGTAGCGCTCCGTATCAGATGACAGTGTCCAGAAAATATGAGAACAGAGTGAAGAAGAATGTTTCCCCGCAAATGTCCATTCATTGAGCTACTATCTTTTATCAACACGTTGTCCACCTTGCTCCACTGAGACTTTTCCATGACATTGCCAGGCATCGGGAGCATCTCGGTGACATTACCAGTGGAGCCACCGTTTACAACATCAGTAACGAAGTCAAGAACGTGGGAGACACGCGTGGACAACGAGGGTAGATCGTCACAATCAGCAGCATCGCCAGGGAGAGCCGATGCGATGCCCACAACAACGTCATTGGCAATGAGGGGGCCGCCGACGTCGCCACCACAAAAACCCTTCTCACGTTCGGTCCCGGCACACAACGTGACATCAGTGTCACTGGCATATTTTGCCACATTCGTCATCAGGGATGATCTTGGCATCGACAGATTGAAGAGTTTCAGCAAAGACTTCTTTCTTGACCTCTCCCCACCCAAGGACAGTAGCCATCGTACCAGGCTTGTCGTCCGATCCATCGGCGTCACACAGACGTGCTGGTTTATGAGTGGACGGCTTCTCGAGTTTCAGCAACGCCACGTCGTACGTTAACCACGTGGAGTTGTACAGCGGGTGACGGAAAGCCTCCACGGCACGAATCTGCTCCGCCTTCCGATACTTCCGACCTTTTCCCCGCGGAGAACCGAGAGAAACTTGCAAGTCGAATGGGGACCACTCGAGGCAGGACACAGCCGTAAGAACGTACTGCGGTGAAATCAGCGTGCCACCACAAAGCGGCACACCATCAGTGCCCCCAACAAGCAGTGCTGCCACGTATGGATACTTGTTGATGTCGGCGTTCGACCCGCCGTAGATTGGACTCACTTCGTCGGATGTCAGGTCGGTGTCATCTCCACGCCCTTGAGAGACCAGAGCGGGCGACGGTGCCGACTCACCCGCGATTTCAGAGAACGAAAGTCCGTTCACCAAAGTGGCCACCGCAGAAACGAAGGCGATGCCGTACAGGAGCTTCATGTTTGAGGTATCGAAGTGGTTGAAACTTGGGTGGCTTGAGCGGCTCGAGGTAAAACCTGGAATGAGACTGAGGCGACCGCGATTCATGTAACATACATTGTAGCTACGAATCTACATGCATCCTGGAGTCCTGTTCCCGTAACGGAACCCATCCCGGTATGGATCGTTGACCTACTCCTGTTGAATCGTTTAACTTGAACGCGGATCGGACACTATTAAATAGTCCGGCTCTGATACAGCCGATAATTACTTCGAAGTAGTATTTGTGAATAATAACCACAGATCGTGCTATAGGTACAGTAACTTATCAGCTCATCCAGTTTCGTCATGGATGTAAACTAATTGAATCTTTGCAGTGCCAATTGTCGATGTAGATACGGGATCGAAGTTTAGAGTGTTTACCACAAGATTGCTTCGCTTTGGCTGGGAGACTATTTTTTCTGAAGAGGATACTGGTATCAAAATTATCCATGCAAACAAATAAGAAAAACGGGAAACAGCTCTGACCCAGCTTACAACCCGAGTACATGTAATTTGCCAATAATAGAGATGCGTTCTGCAACAAATTCGCACTGCGTTTTCGGGTTCAACAGTGCCGTAGCCGCAAAAGGTAGAAGACACGTTGTTATGTCTACATTGCTACGAACTGACGAATCCATTCCAATGAGGCATCGATGTAGTGCTCCTAGTTTTGATTGTTGCGACGGGTACCGGAAAATACATTCGTTGTTGCCTTGCTTACTATAAAAACGTTCGAGACTAATATTTGGCGCAGCTAGGCGCGCCAAAGATTAGCAGTATGTTCTCGTGTGGACATACTGTATCAACATCATCGAGTGCTCTGACGAAAAATGGATTCTACAAGAGTATTAATAGAGCGTATCACATCTTTTATCAGCGGCTCTGCCAGCTTATTACACGGCTTACCATTGCTTTAATGTACGGCCTACAGTTTCGAAGAGCGTGTGTGTTCACTCCGGGCAACCGGTATTCACTGGTCTCACGATGTATCCTGAAAGTTACCTGTAACTGGGAATACATTTGGCGACGAATTAAAGTTTCTGGGGCTGTCCTACCAACAAGCTGGTCTCCCAGGATAAACACTGTATACAACAGACTGTCCAGTCAACCAGGAGTAAAGGACAGCAGTAGACAACGATTTGCCCATCAATAGACACACGGAATCCGTGTCCGTGACGGATTGACCACCAGTAGAGGCGAAACACAGAAACAATCCAGATGAGACAAGAGTGCGATTGGACGATGCCTTGCTACTGTACAGCGGGATCCAGCTTGACAGACATGTTTTTTTATATAAAGTATTGTATTGTTAAGTGCGCATGACGAGAGGGTATTGCCAACGCTGATAATGATTACAGTGCTTTAAATATGTTTATTAAGGGGAAAAGACAAAATATCTCCGTATAATTGAAATATTGGCAAAACGGGTCTAGTATTTTGATAAACCCTGCAGAAGCTACTTGATAAGATTTTGAGCGTCCATTAGTGGATTTGGCTTGCGCACAGAAGTGTTAGAATCCAATTCATGTTCCCCAGGACCGCCCTCATAGCTGTAATCCGATCTCTTTAGGCAGGATATTTAGCTCACCAGGAAACTATTTTAGCTCAACAGAAAGCTTCAATAAATGAGAGTAGTCGCCATGCACACAGCGGGACTGTAGTGATGCCGCTAGCATGCTCTATTCGCTAAACTTTAAATTAGGATGGAGAGCTTCCTCTCTCCTTGCATACGCTTTAATAAAAAAATTATTAAATAACGGATTCGCTTTGGCCTTATTTCAATTATACAGACATATTTTGTCTTTCCCCCTTTTACAGTTAATCCCAGATCTATTGCTTGTATTTGCAGAGTGGCATTCGCCAGAGATGAACATGAAACTTTCTCCCTGACGCGGCGCTGTGGTGCTGCTTCACTTTAAGAGCGTCCGCGACTGGAAGGACCTTGAAGGTGGGCAACGAGCTGCAGACTGGCGCCGCGTACAACCAAGTCTCGACCATGACGGCGTAGACGAGTGTGACGTAGATGTATTCGATATCATCTCGCGGCATTGTAGTGAAGCTGCGGAGCAATCCCAACTCATAGTCTCTGATGTCCATGGGGTGTTGCTCGTATGACTGTGTATCATGAATCATGATTCATGACCATCACTGTGTTGAATGAGGATTGAATTACAAGCGACATCTTCTTCCGTGCTGAAATGATTGGATCGTACTAATGAAGTGTTAACTGTTTTCTGGTGCTTTCATTTAAAAATTCAGAGCTCCGTTCAGATCGATGTAACAACTCTGGATTAAAATCCAGACACTATCGTAGAATTCGGATTGAGTGAGACACTAGAAAAGAAAACAAAAACCTTTATAAGAGGTAACTAGATCGTCTGCGACGTACGCTGGGAATACCTGGGGGGGGTATTTTCTTAGTGTATTTGCACGCTGTACAATAGTCCAAATCTGCATACGCAACAGCTAAGATAGCAATTGTTCCTGCAGTAGAGGGTATATTAATATATGGTCACCACTGCAATTGCTGTTGCAGTTATGAAGAGTCGGACTCGCTCAAATTTGAATCCCCGCGATCGAAGTGGATGACTGGGAGATCGGTGGCTGGAAATCCTGCGCTTGCTCGGGGCTGTAGATGTACTGGGAGCAAAACTTTACTCGCTCGTGTCTCGTGCCTCCAGCCCGCAATCGCTCCTCGCGGCCTACACATCGAGATAGTTTTGTACATGTTCATGGTCAGAAATTTTGCCCGATGCATTATAAAAAAAAATCAATTTCGTACTCCGTCGGTGTCAACTGCGCGTGCTCTCAATGTCAATATATTTGCAACCTCCAGCATCATACTCCTGTTCTTCAACGTGTCCGCCGCGGCCGGAACTTTATCACTGCGTACCCAAATCGGTTGCTGTGTTCTTGCTGCCTATTGCATGACTGTACTTGCCTAACTCACTGTACTGGCATACTGTACTGACGTACTGTAGTCGCATACTGTACCGAACACCCTGAATGTCGTACGAATGTTAGCCGAGGTTATACTCAAACGCTTACGGAGTACCGTGGAATTAATCCGTTGGGGGCTCATTCTTCGGCATTCCCAGTATAATAATACTTACCGCATAAATGTTCCACTTTTATTTGCAATTTTAAATAGACTGTGAGCTTCTTATCACTGTTTCAATCAATCCGAATTTTACGCATTTATTCCGAGTACTGTACTTACAGTACCTAGCCAGTTGTTGGTCTTGATACCATCCTACCTATTAGAATTTATCAATCTCGGTGAAATAACCTGCGTGATGGACTAAACCTTGAATCATCGATATCAATCAAATATTTATAAGACCATTCATTTGAATTTTGTTTGCGTCGAAAATAAGTAGCGCACACCACAGTGGCCCCCTATTGGGCTGTCCATACTACATGTACGAGACCATAGCAATATCAGGATAATGGTTTTGATTTCTTTTCGAGTGTCTCACTCAAGCCGAATTCTACGGTAGTACACTGTTTGATAACCTCGTAATGATACAAATCACGATACTGTAACTGTAACTACTAGGATACACTATGTACATGTACTGTACCATCACATTGGATTTGAATCACGCCATCGCTGTCGATGCCATCGCATTGGCATCGACAGCGATGGCGTGACTCAAATACCATTCTACTGTGCTCCCATCATAGAAAGGGAAGATGTTACTAGTACCACATTGATGAGTCAATGCAGCCGGTCTCTAAGCCACAAAACGATATCCTTGATTTACGAAAAAAACTAGGTTACGGAGTACGAGGGTGTGAGAGCCGTGCGAATAGGTACGAACCAAAAAAAGGTAATCTAACAATAGGTAACTTGCAACTATCCTATTTCAAGAAATTCTATGTAGTTTTGGTCTAGAACCCTCAAATCTAAAAATGTAAACGGAAAATTGGCGAACAAGTGAAGGGAGCTCATTCCACAATTATGGTTCCACCTGCAACTACCCCACCTCGCTTCATCATACCACCACTCCCAAAATGCGTGTATGATTCATACGAAGCAACCCTCCATGCTTGGAATCGAGAACAAATTATCGATGTCACCAAGAGATATAGCAAGAAAAACCATTCCAAATAGATCTGGCAACGCGACTTTATGTGCGAGAAACATGGGCGTACTCAAAACAATCGTGGACTTCGTGAAGAGAATCGCGTCCGCACTCAGTGGGGGACCAGCAAAATTGGGTGTACTATGATGATCCGTCTCAAAGCAGTGAGCAAAAATGACAGTACGGGGAATTGGAAAGTTGTTCACTTGAACGGTTCTGACAGTCACAACCATCCTGCCTCTGAAACCCTCAGTATTCACCCGGGGCACAGACGTCGGGATATGCAGCGATTGGCGTCGAGAGACCTGTCTACACAAGACTTAATCAACTGCGTTGGTATATATCCAGCGACTGTGATGGCTACGATTCGACAGGCTCACCCCGGTACGTCGATTACTGCAAAAGATATCGCGAACCACAAGGGCGAGGATCGACGAGTGACCTTGGCCGACGATACTCCGACGGAAATGCTATTGAAGGAATTGACCAGTCACGGTTTCTTTTTCAAGATGAAGTACACTCAGACACCTCACGCTTGAATTACCTGTTTTGGTCGCACCCTGACATCAAGCAGTACTATAAGTGGAACTCCAACGTTCTGGTAATGGACTGCATGTACAAAATCAATATGTATGACCTACCATTGCTAAACATTATCGCTATGACCAACATGAACACTGTGTTGCCGATCGCGCAGTGTTGGCTCCCCGGTGAAAAGGAAGAAGATTTCGTGTGGGCATTACAGCAACTTCAGGTCATGCTAACAGATTACGAGGTATCCTATCCATTAATCATACTCACGGATCGCGACCAGGCCTGTATGAATGCGTTGCATCGCTTGTTCCCCCAAGTTCCGTCTCTCGTTTGCCGATGGCATAGGAATCGTAACGTTTTGGCTAAGGCCAGAACACTATTTGGTCAGGTGGAAATTGAA
>QOKR01000647.1:0-27962 GCA_016880985.1 Phytophthora idaei
TGAACAGGACCTTCGCTCCCAACGACGCCAGATCCTGCACAACCCACGGCCATAGGTGGAGTCTATTCTCCCGACTGAACTTGGTTCTTTTCTCGAGGACAGACACTCTACCGCCAAGTAGAGCCAACTCTACAGCAGCACGCAACCCCACAGGTCCAGCACCAACGATACACACTCGTTTGTTCGTAGCGGGTCGTTGCTTGTACACATCCAAGTTGAATCGAGCATCAAGCAACCGGAAGAGCTGCTTATGACGGAACCCCAACGTACTGTAGACAGCCGCCCGGATGTGGTAGTAGACGTGCCAGGGCTCCTTCATATCCACTCCATTGAGACCACAATCCGCCAATAGATTGTTGAAAGCAGCCAATGTATCACACAGATCTTGTGTCGATACGAAAGCTTTGAAGGAAGCTCGCACACATGGCATTGCGTTGGAGCGACGGTCTATTGCTGCAATCCTCGGGTCTCGAAGTTCATAGCCACTCGACTCGTTCGATCTTTGCGAGCTTGAAACGCGACGGAATTCACTTGTGGTGGTATCTTGATGCGTGATCCGGGCGATCGAGGCCAAGTGGGAAGCGATTCGAGCAATCGCTCCGTCCGAGAGCTCAGTTCGTTGACAAGTTTTGGATACTCGCCCCAACGAAGTCAACAGCCAACGATTCGATCGACTGCCTTCGTACGATGAAGACTGGGAGACATAAGACCTCGTCACGTCAGACTTCTCGTCCTCAGTAGCTGGCTTGCGGTGCAAGAATTGCACCAACTTGTTCCCCGTGCGATCGATTCGGCTTGCGAATGTTTGAGGCGCATACTGAACCCCGTTCCCGGCCACGTCGGAGGACGCACTGCTGTTGCTGTAGAGATCCTCTACTCCAGGACCTGCGAGGATATCCAGCAGTCTCAAGGTGTTCGTTTCTTCACTCTGTTCAGAGGAATCGCCAAGAGAACTCAATGCTCGTTGTGTACGTGGCTTGTTGCGTATCGTCGCCTTTTCCTCTTCCTCAAGCAAGTGCTGCCTCACTTTCTGCCACGCCAAGTTCTTCTTCCCACTCTGAGCACGGTGTCTTGTTGGTTGAGCTTCGTCGCTGCAGAAGCCCTCATCGTAATCATCGGCGTCGTCTTCTCGGTAGATTTCGTCGAGATACTTTTCACCCACGTCGATTGCCAGGGAGTCCAGCAGACTACGACGGTATTTTTGTTGGGCTTTGTGGACATCGCTGAGACGGTCCAGTGTATCAAAGCCTTCATCCTAGTCATCCAGAATACTGAAACGCTTTTTCAAGTCGGTGTGGACGGGTGGCCTGCGCTCCACCTTTGGCATGCTGTGTTTTCTGGAGAAGGCTGGGATAGCAGGCACGGTCGCTTGAGCTAACGTCGCCATCCTTTAGAAGTGTGGACGGTTGACCCCAAAGCGTTCACGGACCACCGCAAATTGAACACTGGGTCGAGCTTGTTAATACCTCCAACGCTCCAAGCCACGTCAGCGTGTCTTTACCTCTCGCAGCAATACATGTACGCACTGTTTTTTGTTTTGTTAGTGTCAATCTACTTGCTTAGCCTCCGGCACGACCCACCTAACGACTCATTAGTGCAACTGGTGAACTTTTCGACTGGTTTCGGAGGTGGTTGGTATCCGGTACCTTGACTTCTTTCCCTCGTGCTGACAACTTGTCCAACTTGCAATCACAGCATAGCGCGTCAACTGCTGAGGTGAGCTGCATTGAAGCTAAAGGAAGAGTCTCACCGTGGCACTCTCACGTGTTTACATCTAGATCGCACCTCTACAGTCCACCGAGAAAAGTAGAATCATGGAACAGTCCACGGTTGTAGGTGGGTTTTTCCTGCACGAAAGTTTTCTCAGGTCAGCGTTGTGTAGGCCGACAACTCTAGCACCCCCTGTATTTTGCATCGAGACGACAGCATCGGTTGCGCTCAAGCCAAGGCATAAGTGAGGTCGATGATAGATGACGGGAAATGGCTCTCCTTATTGGGTGATATTCAGCAACGATCACTATTAATATAACCGATGGGACAATTTCATGTGCTCCCTGTTAAACACGATAGTATCGCTTTTAACAGGGAATATTGCGGTAAAGTAGAAAATCTGCTCGAGTTTTTTTTTTCAAGTTTAAAAGAATACAAACTCCAAGTCAAACGAGTTTCGAGTATGAAAAAAAAGGCTAGCAGTTTGGAGCAGGCGGATACGGGAATCGCTCACTACTTCAGGTCCCCAGCGGACTGAACTATTGCCCACTGCTTGGTCAGAACTTATTTGTCCAACCGAGTAGGTAAATGTCCACCTAGGTACTTCCGAACGACGAAAATTTGACGCAGGTAACCTAATGTGATGAGAAGTCCATGGAGCGCCTCACCAGAAACGATTAGCTACCCGATGCTTTTAGGGACGCAGTCCTAAGAGTTCTGCGTCAAAGAACAAACGTCCAACGCACATCAAGCAAGAAACGATGTCACTATCATCGCAATATTAGGCAACCTTGACATTTCTGTGATTTATATCCTCGTCAGATTAAATTTATCACTGGTATCCCGATTTTGCTCTCACCAGATTTACAGAGCTAGCGACACTTTATCTACTAAGTTTGCATAATCCAGACGACAAAGTGTATCATTTATTCAACAGAAAACAAGACTCCTGTGGATAAGAATAATACAAACGAGGACGCGTAGTATTTTACGAATTGGCTTCCTTGACTCGATACAGAAGAATAAAACGGTTGTTGGGGTGCAAACAAAAGAAGCTTACTACACGTGAACGCGCACATTCAACCGTGAAGATGCCAATCTGTGTTGCAGCAGATCCCGTCTTTCAATTTTTATGATAATACTGAGTCCGAACGTAGAGCACAACCCGACTCAGGTATCACAAAGATATTTTGACAAGCCGGTAGTTCAAGCTCCGCCTGTATCTCTTTGTCAATAACGATTAGGGGCGTTTGCATCCTACGGGCTTGGCCTTCAGGGTGCTACCCGAAGCGGCATCTTTCGTGAAATGAGCGGTCGGCGTCACTTTGGATCCGCCACTTTGAAGAAAGGTCTCCAGCGTCTCTTGGTTACCTTCTTCGAAGGCTGTGAGCCGTTCATCACGTACCAAGATCTTCATGGTCAAAGATCCGGTCTCGAAGATCTCTGATAGCAATGTCATAGTTCGACTTGATCCGGAGGTAACATCGATCCAGGAAGTCCGTGATGAGGGCTGAACGTGGGGAGGAGGCGGCGATGCTGCTGTCCGCGTACCAGCAAGCAGCGCGGCGTGACGCGACTGCAATGAGGCAGCGGCGTCGTACTATTCGCACTTTACTGGGAGTCGTCGGTGCCGTCGCAGTGTTCGTCGGATGCATCGCTGCAGTCGACGTGATGGCGATGACTGGCAATGGGGGCGACACTATGACGCTAGAAGTGTCAACTGGGGACGAGGCCATTGAAATGGAGTCGCAGTTCGGCTGGAACTCGATCGGCTACGGCTGGTGCTCGGTCAAGGCGTCGACGTGGTGCATGTTCAGTAAGGACAAGGAGAAGTGCAAGGAGAACATCGACTGCTACAAGAAACGCATCCAGTCGGGTACACGAGGCGCTGGAAGCGGCAGTGGAAACTTTGGCAATGTCACGGTAGGGGATTCGTCTTCTGATGATGAGGTGGAAGTTCCGATGGACTTTTCGTCGAGTGGCGAGGGCGAAGAGGGAGGAGAGGAAGACGCCACGGCGGGAGGAGAAGAGACTGGAGAGCGAGGAGGAGAACACGCGACAGGAGGGGGAGAGAGTGGGAGTGGAAGCGAGGAAGAACCGCGGATGGGAGGCGAGGACTAATGTGGCGGGAGAAGGAGTTCGCGGAGGAGTGCAGGTCAAGGACAGATCGTAAATTTGTGCCACAGTAACGAACTTTGCGTTATACAGCCTTCGCATTTGCGTGACTGATACTTCTTCACTGATCCTTTGCAACCTCTGGTTTCTTCGTGAGTCTGTCTTCGCCTCTGATAATGAAAGCAATGTGCAACGTGTGAGCACTGTAGAATATAATGCTACGGATAGCAGTTGTTTCAAAACACCGTTAACTCTCTTGTGCCACTGCTCACGATATGTCTTTGCATGGACTCATGATGATCCAAATGCACGGTCGGTGATATTAACCTATATGTTAGTTTATTTAAACAGGGAAAACAACAGCCCAAAAAGTCACGGGCATGTCTTGGTTGTCTAGCGAAGTCTGAAACACTGTTCATGGTGCTAGAAGATCGACTGTGAAATGAACTTTTTGGTGCTTGAATATTCCCTGTGCAGCGAGGAGGGGGGGGGGGGGGTATAAGCTTGAGAGAGCAATACCGGTAGGCAAATTGAACTGTCAAAATCATATAACCAGTAAAAATAACCACGATACCGCAAACTAGGATGACAGGCAAGGCTACACTTCTTAAGATATTAACTAGTATCTCGTATGGCTATCGTCGGTGTGCTTGTCTGCTGCTTCATCAGTGCTGACAATAGCTACAGGATGGCTCCGAAAAGCCTTGAAGAAGAGCGTGAGCAGTCTTAAGGGGTCGGTGGACGCGGAAAATGACGTGGGGAACGAAGTAAGTGGTTTCGATCTCACCAAACTGAAGTTTTTTCTATGTGGCCAAGCATTTCACAGCTGGAGCATTTAAAAGCGAAGACTTATTTCAGCAAATTGCAGATTCCTGCCGGACACAAACTTGATCTTACCCAAGCGAGGACTCGATCAGGAAAGATCATTGATCTTACCAAAATGAATACTCGTTCACGATCCAAGACCGATATCAACCAAATGAAGAGACAGGCGGAAAAGGAGCCCGACCTTCGCCATGTAACAGTTTTATGGGGTAAGAATCCCACTCATCTATCTGCGAGAGCGTGCAATCGTTGTTAAAAACACCCTGACGATGGACTTGACATAATTCCCTGCATTCTTGAAGTGGGATAATATGAAATTGTATCATATTTTTTTAAAAGATCAGTCTTACATGTATTTCTGAGTGATACTTTATTCCCAAATGGAAAAGGGTACTACACTGTAGTAAAGCGGTGCAGTATTTATGTATATTTGGGCTTTCCTCCGCAATCATCACGTGCATCCTAACCACGCTTCGACCTCTGGGTTGCATGGGTCCCCAACTCCTTGCGCAATTTGTCTCCGTCGCATCTCAATGGGAAACGGGTTCGTCGTGCACGCAATCCCCATGAAGCGAGCATTGTAGTACATAGCCTGAGCATTCCCGCATTGGCGATACATGGTTCCGTTGCACGGCGCCATGATCTCTGGAGTTGGGGGGCCCTCAAGAACTCCAGGCTGAAGAACAGGACAACACGTCGTGGTATCAAACTTCTCCACAGCAGCCAGCGTTACTGGCGTTGCCACATTCTCAGTACGGTTTGGATCCAAGCAGGACACTGCTGGGCTCCCCCAAAGCGGATGTACACCACAGTTACCGTTACTGAGGTCACAGGTTCCGATGAATCCGTTGCAGCACCATGCTCCTCGATCCGAAACAGCAAACGACTTAAGATCCTTGATCGGAGAGAAGTCCGGTATGCCGGCGATTGCTGTGGCGCAGGACAACACGATTCGTTCAAGATTGTGCAGATGGTCGAACGGTGGGATCTCCTCAAGGAAGAGAAACATTGCGAGTGTGAGTGACTTGAGATTCGTCAAACCGTCGAAAGACGGAAGCTTCACCATCGGAATGAACGCCGCGAAGTGAATAAAGGTGAGCGCCGACATATCTTCGAACATATCGTCCGGCAAAACCACCATGGGGCTCGTAAATTTGCTTTCCACGTGTCTGTCATCATTTCACTTGGTTATAATGAATTTTATTAAAACAGAAAAAACTTGGAAACGTACAGATATTCGAGTTTGGTAAATTCCTTGACCCACGCTGGGAATGTTTGAGTGTGGGTATACTCCAGCGATCTGTAAAAATAGCAAACACACACAAGAACAGTGACCAAACATTAGTTTCCTTACGATTTGACCACTCACCGCACAAGAAAATTACTTAAATGCCTCAGGCTTTTGTAGCGTCGGAGCTCATCGGGTAGAACTCCTAAGTAGCGGTTAGTCAGTTGAAGTGTCTGAAGGTCTCCCATTGATGCTAATTGAGCAACTTTATCCGTCACATTCGTCGGGTTTTCCCATTCTGCGTAAGTCTTGGGGGCGATATCACGATCAATCAGCATTAAACATGGGCACTGAGTAAGAGATCCAGTCTCCAGAATTGTCCATCGACGCGCGTTCACGACAGTAGCACATTTGAGCGGCAGTTTTTTACTTACCGTAATTTACCACCGAGAACAATTCTGGAACCTTCTTTCGGCCCAGCTGCTCTTTTGATGACGCAACCTCTCGACCACAAGCAACGTCTTTTGGATCTTAGGGTAGTTTTATAACCGCTCGACCACTGAGATCTCACAGCTGTTGGTTTCGTCGACGCGACCCTGAGAGCGAGAGGACGCACTCTGCTAACCTCCAAGCACCACAAACACTATCAATAGTTTATGTGCAAAGGAAGCTACAGTTTTTTTATTAGCACAAGTTTTCAAAAAAAATTACTTGCAACACTTAAGCCAGAAGTGCATCGACTTCAGACTTCAGCTTGGGGCACTTGATCTTAACAAAGTCATTCTTACCAAGCCATTCAATATAATTAGGATCAATAGATTGAATCTGTTTGATTGTCTTATTTTTATATTTCCCCCACGTCATCATGAATGAACCATCATCATTACCAAACTTAATGTGAAGAAACTGAGCAATAGGATCGTTTTCAAGATCAGTAAATTGCTTCTGGTGGGATAGCCATCTACAGTAGGATGGGTCAGAGGAATATACCTCTTGAATAGTCTTGTATTTGTACTTGCCGAATGTAAGTGTCGAACTCATTGTATCTATATATCTACCCAGATAGCTAATCAAAAAATAAATTATTTAATTCAATCATTTTTTGTTGCTTAAGCTGTAGTAAAATCTAAAATCTCTCCGGTTAGTCTATCGTACGATAGTTCCTGCTCACTAATTACGAGGACCAGCATATTGACTCATTGACACCCAGCGTTAGTTCCCTGAATCTGGATAGCTTGGGGGCCATCCTTTTCCGTCAGCCGCGATACATCGGCAATGAGAACACGGTTAGTTAGCGACCATGTCTGGTAGTCAAGGAGACCATTGACAAGTTCGGGAGTGAGATCTCCGTTGATAGCACCAATCTTGGCAATCTCATTGGTGAAGTGATGAAGGTCGTAATCGTGAGAAATATCAAAGCACTGAGTCGAACCAATGCGAACATTGAAGTTGCGAATCGACGAACCAGGCTGAAGGGTCCAGGGGGCAGAGTCGAACGGGCTCTGGAACTCCTGTACAGCAGCAGAAGCAAAGCTTCCAGTCTGCTCAGCAAAAGGGAGGAGTACTACGTACTTAGCATTCTTGACTGAAGCAGATAGCTGGAGGTCAAAAGCAGCGTTGAGTTGCGTCGATTGCTTACCAGTACCAGCTCGCTGGTAGAACCACTGTGCGTAGCAGTCATTGAAACGAACCTTTTTGACAGGCTTCGAGATGATAGCCTGAGGATTCTCAAGATGAACAAACGGTACGTAGAGGCGTGCCGTGGTGAAAGGCATGTAGGTACCATCAATCGTAGGCTCAAGTGAATTAACAACCGCTCCTCAAGCAATGCTAAATCCAGCCGATGCAGCGAGCACACCAGCCATGGGATTACCCGTAGAAGAAGCCGCAATCATCACAGGACATACATTACCGGATGCAAGCGTGGTACTCGTCAGAGACATGCCCTTACCAGAATCAACAGCAACAACAGACGATCCCTGATTGACACGGAAACGAAGACGAATCTGAGGGTTAGCCATTAGATCAAGCTCCTTGAAAATCGGATGAAGATCAACAAGCTTGATTTTGAGCATGTAGTTCCACGTTCCCATGATTGCATTAGCAGTTGAAGCTCCAGCAACAAATGCTCCACGAGCCGTTTGGTTCGCAATGGTAGTAGAGGCAGCAGTCCCTCCAATAGAAGGCCAGCTGGAAGTAAAGTCCGCACCAGCAGTAGGTGGGTTAGACAAAAGGCGCTTTACAAGACCATCATTAGCGAGCGTAGCACCTCCCGGGGGAGAAGAAGTACCAAACGATGAAGAGAAAGCTACAGTGTTCGAGTATCCGTCTCCATTCAAAGAATTTGTTCCCGAGCTGTATGAAACAGATTGAGCAGCATCGGGGAAAAGGAATGACTCCGCACCGTGCTTCTCAACATACTGAGGACTGTATCCGGTCTGAGCACGAATGTTGTTCCAGAAGAGCTTGTAGTCAGCCATCGAAACAATAGTCTTGCCGTTAAGCTCAACAGACATCGAGTTGATTAGGTTCCAGTTGCCGCACTTCAGCGTCGCACAAAAGCGGTTAGCAGCGGCGGTTTGTGGAGTAGAACCATTTTTCATCGAGACCTTGTAAGGAAGCATGATGTAAGCATCACGGAGGGAGGCAAACCCTTCACTTCCATTAAGCTGGGTCGTAGCATCGATGGTAATAACATCATTCTGGTACGAGCCCTGGTTAAGATCAATGACATGTGGTACGCTTAGAAGTCGATACCTTAATCTCAGGATCGCTCTTTAGAGAGCTCTGGTACAAATACTGGTCGGAAAGTTGTGTTTCACTCATAGTGGAATCTATATGGTCTCTAATATAGTTTTCGAAAATTAAATTATTATGGCGAGTCTTATCAAGCCAATCACCAGTGATCATGACCTCATCGAGCTCGCTGAGAAAATGAAAGTCAAGTTAGACAACATTTTCGAATCCAGTGAAAAAACATCTCCACTTCCAAAGACGGGGTCATTCCTGATTCAACTTCGACCAGCTAACTTAGATGTGGGACACTGGACTGCGGTTCATAATGGTGAATATTTTGACTCAATGGGTGAGGGACCGCCCAGGAAGTACGGAATCGATCGATACAATACTAAGCAGTACCAAGGTACTTATGAAGATTACTGTGGTCCATTCTGTATCCTCTGGCTGTACTCCAAGCAACACAAGCAACCTGATGTATTCAAAACTATGAAAGATCTGAATTTGACTATTCTTGAATAAATATGTTTCAGGAATATAGCAATAATGTATCGCGAACTAACAGTTTCCAGCGACGTACCAGCGCGCAAACTCACCAAGGGTTTCAAGACTGGTAAGCTTTCTCTAACAGCCGACGAGCTCAAGGGTAGTGGCTCTATTCTTCATCTTCACCCCGCATCCTATGAAAAGGCTGTCAAGGCTCGTAAAGCCGGTCGTGGTGTTCGACTTGAAATTACCCGACACGAAGTCAAGAAGGGATACAAGGAGGCCCAAGGAGGTTCTGTATGGAGTAAAGTATGGGGAGGTATCAAATCGGCGTTTAAATTTGCTAAAAACTCAGGACTACTTAGCAAAGCAGCGGATGCCGCCATACCGGCTTTGGCAACAGCATTGGGAGCTCCCCAAGCAGCTATTCCTGCCAGAGCTGCCGTTCGTTCTATGACTGGTATCGGAATTTACGATAGCGACGGCCATGTGGAGAAGGAGGGCGGTCGAATTACAGTTGCTGATGTTAAGAAGGGGGCAAAGCGGGCACTATCTTATGCCAAGCGGAAGGGAGTACTCACCGGCGCGGTTGATGCTGGTGAGAAGTTCCTTCTGAGCAAGGCAACGAAGCCAGAACATGAAGACCTCACCAAATCAATCCGAGGTGAAGTCAAGCGGCGCTACGGTGTTGGTGTCGCCAAGTGTAAGCGTCTGGCGAAGGGGACACAAGAAGCAAAGGATCGTATGGCGGCGGTGCGAGCAAAGCGCAAGAAACCAATGGTAGCAGGTTCATTCCGTCTCTAAGTCTGAAAAAAATATATCCACAGAGAGATTATTTTTTTGGCCTCAGCAGAAGCATGATTGATACTGAAGTATCTCGAAACTTGACCTTTTGATCGTTTTGGTTGTAGATACTGATTGTAATGCTTGATCGAGAGCCGTTATGACAGTTCATCCATGCGTACTGACTTGGCTTGTATGAAATCAACTGACCAACAGAGGCATCACCACGATCAAATGCACTTAGGATATCACCAGAAGCAACGTACTCATTTTTGATTAAATCACATCGAACGACGTAGCTCGAGCTTGGTTGGATCTGAGGGATAATGTTTGACAGTTGAGCACTTGCTACTGTCGCAGGAGCAGATGGATAGGTACCACTGGTTAATCCAACAACCTTTCCGAAGTAAGCATTATCAATGATGAGACGAGGGACTCGAGTCGTAGTAGGTAGTCCTGTACCACCCGTACTGTATAGGCCGGTTGCAGGTCGGGTCCAAGTACCGCCCACAGTTGGCAGTGTTGTCGGTGTTGGGCTGAAATCAAACTGAGCAGCATAATACACGCTATTCTCACTCAGCTGGATATAGAAGACATTTTCACCGCTGGGGTTAATCAGGTACGCACCAGCATTGACAAGAGCAGCCTGGATGCTGCGATTAATGTCCGCATAGGCATATATACCATCTGGCAAGGTGATCGAAATTGTGGAAGTGGTAGCAGCTGTTGGGACTTCGATCTTAAACGTATTATTCAAAAACTGGGTGGCATCAATGTTGTACTCGGAGTTATACATTGAGATTGATTGAACCGCCCAAGCAACATCATTGAAATCAGCCGCTGAACCAGGAAAGTTGTACTTCCATGTGCTGTTATAGTTATCCTGAACGAGATTAGTTGAATCAAGCTTGACAAACAAAGCCATGGTTTATGTATATTGATCCAGTCAAAATATTTTTCAAATTATTCGGCGGAATCGATAGCAATTGGTCGATCAAAGTTGTATCGAAGCTGTCCTTTGACGGAATCGACAAACAACATCTGTCCCTTACGCTCCGTGGCTTTGTTGTAGTAATAGACAATGCTACGTTCATCAACATTAGGTATGTTAAAATCCTTAACAACCATCACCAAATCACGCTTTGAATTAGCTTTTAGGATAGCTACGTACTCCGAGTTCAGCTTAATCATCTTATCGGTGGCAAAGTAGCTGTGGCTTAGGAATATGGTGCTTAACTTGAAGTGCCTGCCACGAGTGAAGTAGTGTGAGAACAGATTCTTCTGGAGTAGCTTATCGTTGCTGTAATCATCTATGATAATCAGCTCAGGTTTGTTGGAGCTCATTGGGGTATGACGCACTTGATCGACACTTGGGGGTGAGTCGGGGTCAGCAAAAGTAATGAATCCATCCAACTTATCACGGAGGTACTCATACAATTCCTGATGTGGATTACGTGCAATGATCGTCAAATGGGCAAATACGTGAGGAGAATGCTTGAGAATGAACATGCATAGATTGTTCTTACCACTAAATGAGAGACCCAGCACAATCATTCTGAACAGTGATTTGATATCCAAATCAGGAATGTCTCTCATCGATGCGCTCTTGAACTTCTTCGGTAAGAAGCACCAAAATCGGGAATACCGCTCATGATTATCGTTTAATCTATATAGCTTCAGACAAAATGAGTTCTGGTTTTTCATATCCGCAACCAATCTTTCAATCTCCTATCTACAACCCTGCTTTCTATCTAACGTTAGATGCGAGCGGCTTTCTAACCTATGATTATGCTCACACTCTGTACTTCAGTAAAACTGACTATAGATTGACATATATTTCGGGTATTACCGTCGGTACTGCAAGGCAAGGGGTAGCTCTCGTACCAGGTGCTAATGGTGATATTAGTGGAATTGGTGCGTTGAGCTGTGGTAGCTTGATCGTGAATGGATCTCCGGTATCAACAGCTCCATTGTATGTGTTGTCCATCACCCCAGGCTCTGCAGCCCCAAACAAGGCCCTCGTGTTGAATGGTACGTCTGATGTCACTGGCATTAACTCACTCAGTGCATCGTCTCTGACGGGTACTCTACAGACAGCGGCTCAACCTAATATCACATCAATAGGCACACTATCAAGTGGGCTAACGACAAGCTATACAAACGACTCAACCAGTTTGCAAAGCTATGCGAGCTGGAATAATTCCTTAGCAAGTCCCATAACGGTAGGATTGTTCATGAGTAATGTAGCGCCACGTTTTGGTACTACCACTGCGACAGACATGCGCTTCATCAGTAATAATCAAATTCGAATGACCATTGACTCTGCGGGCTTCGTCGGGATAGGTATCACTAATCCTTCGTATCTGCTTACTCTACAAGGCTCTCTAACCACAGCAGGAGCTTTTGAAACACTTCTTAGCATGAGCAATGCTGATGCATTTCCCGCTGTGTGTCAAATCCAACTCAAGACTGGACCAGCCGCGACAAGCGAATGTTTCATTGGTAGTACTTCAGCAGGAACCAAAACGGTTCTCATGGTTGGAGGAGCTCGTATCATCACATGTGAAAGCACGGGCAATGTGGCAATCGGCTCGACCACAAGCACTTACAAGCTCGATGCTAGTGGCACCATCAATTGCACGAATCTTTACCGTTCCGGGGTAGTCGCAGATCTGATTCTCATCTCTGGCATCACTACCATTGGTACTGGTCAGGCCTCTAAGGCTCTAACGCTTGATTCAGCCCGCTCTGCGTCCAATATCGCTTCGCTTGCGTGTGATACCCTTGTTGCTAATGCATCTGGCATTCTCAACATCAACCCAACTTCTTTGCAAATCAGGGGAACTACCTTGACAGCGACTGCAACTCAGTTAAATGTCCTCAATGGCTATACTGGTACGACAGCTAACCTCAACGTGCTCTCTGGCACCAGTGCAACCTCCGCTGATTTAACGAAGCTCAACTCAATCTCTGCTACAGCTACTGAGTTAATCTACCTTGACTTAACTACAGGACCTGGTACTGCTGAAATAAATAAAGCATTAGTTCTTAACAGCTTTGGGGGTATTTCAGGCATTAATACCTTATCAACGACAGGGGATATTACAGCTGGAGGTAGTATCAATGGTTTCTTGTCTTATGGAAATCAATCAGCCATTACAAGTGTTGGTTCGCTGACGGATCTTGGTATCAACTCAACCCCTGCAAATTAGTATTTTTCGATCATCGGCTCTGGTCTTGACTTTCTCGATGGCAGCTATACCAGAATGTTATCATTTACTGGATCGAACATAACCCCGGTGCAATTTCAAATCGAAGTCCATAATGGTACGAATGCTACATCTGCAAACGCAACCTGGATAGGTAATTACACAAACAACGATCTGAGATTCGGAACGAATAATTCAACAACGATGATATTAACAACGACAAACCGTCTCGGGGTAGGTACAGCATCCCCGTCAGCTCCTTTACATATTTCAGGGAGCAACAATTTTGTATTCGGAGCAGGAGGAACGACGGTGTATCGTCTGCGCACTGATGGCGGCGTTACAGAATCAGCCCTTGGTCCAATCACCTATAGCGTGGCGGCTATTTTCGGAGGATACATATCATGCACTGCAATGGCGATGACCTCCGATCGGAGGCTCAAACGAAACATCCAAAAATGTCCTCTCGATCGAGTAAAACGCCTCTACGATCAATGCGAGGTCAAGCTATACGATTGGATCGAATCGGAGAATCGTGATGGTCAAGAAGTTGGTCTGATCGCTCAGGATCTCGTCTCAGCGCATCTTACTGATTTAACAAGCGTCTTTTATCGGGATGATATCGAAGAGGGGGATGACCCAGTACTTGAACCAGCAAAAACGCAACTCAATGTCGACTATAGTCGTCTCTCCGCGTATAATATGCTCATGATCCAGCATTTGCTGACAAAAATCGATGAGATGGAGAAAAAAATCTCAGAGCTGATATAGATCAAATGGTGGTGTTTCGAGTATCTAAACACAAAGGTAAGAAATATGATGCTTTGCTTGCTGATGGTCGAATTGTATCTTTTGGTGCTATTAAGCGGGATGGTGAGCCTTATCAACAGTTTAGAGATCGTACAGGACTAAATGCGTACAGCGAATATGATCACAACGATAAGAGTCGCAGAGAGCGATACTATAAACGGCATGGCCCTATCAATAACGACAAGCCATATACAGCCGACTGGTTCTCAAAAAAATATCTTTGGTAATGATATAATCATGGGATGCATGCCGAGTAAAGATCTCAAAACTAATCTTTCCGCGAAGAACCCAGATCAGGTAGTAGGATCAACTCTACTAAGGGCTGATCAGATAGTTGTACTCGGAGATAGTGTCTTTCTTCCAACGACAAACCCCGATGGGGAGCCTGCAATACTCGAGATCTCTGTCAGTGATAAAAAAAAAACCCAGTCTTTCGAGGATATCGCAATCGACTGGTTCGTGAAGGTATAAGCTTATAGAGCAAACGTCTTCACTGCCTTAGTTTTTTTCTTCGTTTGATACGCCCATACGCGACCACCTTCGGTCTGAGTAGATGACTCAGTTTTTTTGATTGATTTATCAAGGTCTGTAGCCCATACAGCGGCTTGAGTTTCCTGAGGACGCTCACGAATGATGAGATTTTTCATGATTGCCTTGAGTTCAGCAACATTCAGATCTGAATTATCTCCATAGCTACCGCCGGAGCTTGCAATAATGCGGGGGTTAAAGTAGAACATGACTTATATTAGAGCAAAGAGAATTAGAGCAAAAGCTATGGCAAAAATTAGTGTCATGTGATCTTATATCAAACGAACAATAATATCCTTGAACTCAGAATCGGAAATTAGTCGATTCGAGTACGTATCTACAGATAGGCTCTTGAGTTGCTTGATGATTGATGGGTTATCATTTCCAAGCTCCAGCTCACCTTTTAGCTTATCATACTCCGCCTTAAGTGATTCTAATGGATCCTCAAGCTTGTCATGGAAGTTGTACTGGAGATGGGTGATGGCAAGGATCTCCTTGAACAGTTTTTTATCGTCGATACTGAGCTTATCATAAGCTGCTTGAAAGCAAGTGTTCGAATCATTGATTGCAGCCCTCCTCCAATTTGTCTCTTTGGACCACATTTTCGTCGATTTGGCTGTACTATGACAAGGGTTTTGTTATCAAGATCTGGTATTCTGATGTATTTACTACCAAGCTGTCGATATACATAGGCTGATGGGGTAGCTAAACCTTGGATTTCATTCAGGTTATAGGTTCGACCGCGACGGACGACACCCTCGAGTGGAGCAACACCGGCTCCTCTCAGACCACGACCTTTTAGCTTAACTCCTGAACCGGCATTACGCCTCACAAATTCGTCAGCATTACGCTCGCGCTCGTCATCTCACGACTCATATCAGAATACTTCTTAGCCTTTGTTTTAAATACTGCCTTTGTTGCTTTCATCGCAGACGCAGCTGCCTTAAGTGCAGATCTTGTTGCCTTTGAGTTATTTCCTTTTACAGCCTCTTTTGCGGCTTCATATCGTTTCATAGCTTCTCCATACTTCTGGAAGGCGGCTTCGGATTCGTCATGGAGCTTTTATAGTGGGTCTTCTTCATCCTGATCATATCTTGAAGTCTTGATACTTCTCGTAGCTTCGGTAGATTTAGTGTTAGCACGTAAGACATCGTTTATGACATTGAGATTAGCTTGTAGATTTTTCTTTACTTTGGCATCATTATTCTCGTGAGCATAGCGTCCAATATCCTCTAAGCCATCAAGAAGAGAAGTGAAAGTATCCATCCACCTAATCTTTTTATCTAACCAATTTAGAGCATCTCCACTTACTCATTTGGCTTTATGTCTCCTCCCCTTACCATCGATATATGCCTTACGTCTAATATTCAAAGGATCGGATTCCATTGGCTCACCAAAATAGTATGCAGTATGGGGCTTGACACCGTCATTACTATCAACAATGGGAATAAGTTCGAATGGGATTTTAACTCCATCCTTTTGCAGTTTTCTATAGAAATCAGTTAGAATCTTCTTAGCGTCAGAGTCAGCGTCAGCGTTTGTAAGACGTTGTTGCTTAACTTTGACTAAATGACTCATATCTTCGTTTAAGCCACTCTTTGTTCCTTTACGTGCCTCGCCTCTATCACTATATTCGTATTCACCAACTACGCGTTCGTCGTTCATTTTACCAATTGGTTCTAACTCTAATCCCCTGTCTTTTACCATTTGTAAGAATCCGTTGAGTGTCCTCACCCAATCAACCTTATTAGTGGTTGTGTAATGAGGTAGATTCGACTTCTCTCCAAAAATGAGAATTTTACTGTTTTTAACACCAATATAACCATCGATTTCTGGTTTGCTTCCATCTTCCAGAATCGGTTTGATGGCTTTAGTTAAACCATTCGACTTTAGCATTTCCTGGTTCTCGAATATGAGCCACAGCAGTTTCCTCTTGCTTTCTTCATCGTCCAATTGTGGAGAAGTTGAATTATCCATAGTAATTCTAAAGTCGCGTGGTTGCTTAATTCGGACAATGTCATCAATTTCGCTTGTGTTTGATCTTGCTCGCTTGTTTCCGATCAGCTTCCACACCTCGATCGGTTTGTCTTTGTAAGTCTCCCAATCTGGAAACGCTTCTAAGGCCTTCTTGCGCATTTTCGCCTCATTCAGGTTTTTCAGATAATTGATGAATCTGGGATCAGTATTGATAACATATTGAATAGAATTATATATCTCAGACCAATCAATTTTTGGAACGATTACAACGCGTCCCTTGGTATTGAATACCTTTGCCTCTTTCCCGATATAATACTTAGTCAATTGCCTACCAATAGAATCAAGCGGATGAAGCTTCATCTTAGATAGCACTGGATAAATCTCAAATAATTTGATGAGAGCCTTCTTAGACTCTTGTTGCTCATTGACTTCTTCATTAAAGAATTTACTTGTTTCTTCAGTAGCTGGAAATGGCTCTGCTCCCGAGGTTTGCGTTTCTACTTTAGGTGGTGATACCTCAGGGTTTGTTTGAGAGTTTTCATCACTCAGGCTTTTTTTTTAAGATTTCCGAAAGAGGGATCTTCAACTCTTCGGGGGTAGGTTCATTTGGTCCAACTGAACTTTCAGTTTGAGACGAAATTTCCGTTTTTCTTGGAACGGTAGTAATACCATTAGATACATAACTTGGCCACTGAGCGCCCGCATACATTTCCCTCTTAACAGAGGCTTGGCGAACTCGAAGTTGCGCTCTTTCAAGTAGCTCCTGGCGTTTTTGCTCTCGTTGAGCAAGACTGCTGAAATTAGGGAACATGTTTTGAATCGTATATATCATTAGCAAACATAAAAAAATAGTTTTCTACCAGTAGCTCGGCATTACTGAATCATGTGATGAGTAATTGTACTGATGACAGATTTGATTCCGCTCATTCAGCATGTTCAGGTAGCGATCCTTGATACAGTGGGAGGGGACTCCAAAGATCCTTTCGAGGTCTTTTTTATAAAACTGATTAGCAACTGTTGAACGGAAATTTGCTACTGGGTCCAAAATCATGCGTTCATTTTTGATTCTGCTCATTTCTTGAATGATCCAAATCTTCCGTCGAAGCTGATTTAGCTCGCGCTGGTTTTGTAAGCAAGAAGGACACATAACTTTATATCTATGGGTATGACTATATACTACCTGCTTTTTTCTTCTTCCTATTAACGAAAAATAATTCCATTTGATATAATGACTCGAAGCAAAGAGGATGTCTCTCAAACCTGATATTAACAGCTGTGGCGAAGTCATTGTTTATTTTTGACTCCAGTACTCGTTTTCAAGGGTTGATCGACGGTTCTTATTGATTAAGCGTAGATTATCCTGAGGCTCCCAGGAGTCGGGCTCATTACCAACCCACTTCACTAAATATTTGTATTTACCAGATCGCATTTTTTTGTGGTCTAAGATCTTGTCGGCTTCTAAGATATCACCCTTGTTAATCGTGGCGTCAGTTGTCTTCGTTTGCACTATTTTCAAATTGTTTGGTGATTTGTAGAGTGTATGACCATTCTTTGACCTGATTTCAACTCGGTATCCATCCATACCTACAATTGTATAGACAGCTGTGCTCCATCGTGCAGCTTCCTTGTCAAATGTTCGCTTCTTGAGACGGTAAAGGACGTTTGTACCTACTTCAAGCTCGTTTTCAATCTTTTCCGCTTCTGCTTGGTTATGGGTAAGCTCAGCTTCTATAACTTTACCTTTTGCATCGTTTGGGGTCATGCCAATCGATCGGTGAATAGTGCTATTGTAGTTTGTGATAATATCACTTACCAGCTTTTGTGTGATCCGCTTCGGAGACATTTTGGTTAGTCGCTGCTTCACGGTTCTGTTAAATCTTTCGATTTTACCCATAGTACCATGATCACCAGGCTCGTTATTAAAAAGTTCGATCTTTTTGGATTTGAAGAATTCTTGTGCCTTTGCATTCATGAACTCGCTTCCATTGTCGCTGGTGAGTATATCGACCTTATTACTACAAACAAATGCTTTCAGAGCTGCTAGCACGGTTGGAGCAGTCTTGTTTGATAATAGCTTAGCATATCCAAGGCGAGAGTTGATGTTGATAGCCGTAAAAATTGGGCGTTTCTCCCAAAACGCGAGGTCCATTTGCCATGAATTGGGGTTATGAGAAGCAATCTTGAAGCCTTCATACTTCCGCTTTTGCTCCTGAAATCGTTGAATGTCTGTCTGTGATGCAAACCACTCCTTTACAACTTTGAAAGTGATTTTGGGGTCTAACTCCTTCGCCTTCTGATACAAAGCTTGAGCACCGACATATCCCGTTTTGGGGTTATAGTATAGCTTTGTCAGTAGCTGCTCCATCGTACCTATATGTTTATTAGACAAAAAATACCCCATTGGTGTAGTTGCTTATATATCCGAAGCTACGGTCGTGATTCCATCCTCAAGTACGCGACGCTTGTCGTAATAGTAGTTCAGGGCCGTCTTAGTTTGGCTGTAGGTAATGATTGACTTCGTCTCCTTGCTTAGTCTAAACCCTTTGTTTGTACCTTGTAGTGTGATGCGATCACGGACAACAGTTTCAAAGCCATCTGGATTAAGTACATCACTGTTCCGACCACCTTCCTGCTGCACTCCTTTGGCACTAACCTTGACCTTGTAAGATTCATCTGGTAGGTAGCAGATATAGTTCTTCGAAGATAGAGATACCGTAGCATCACCAGACCACTCATCCTTGAACAAACCAGGTATGCGACGGTCAAACTTAGCGACATCATTGTTATAGTCGCGTGGGAACCAATCATACTTGTGCTGCTTGAAGTGCTCACGTAGCTCAGGCTTGATACAGTCTTGAAACGGATTCTCACAGCTGAATGCGATATAAGCAGAGTCTGTGTCCATCTCCTGGTATTGGAAGTCCGAACGATCGAAGTAGAAGTCGATGCAGTCATAGTAGAACTGCAGCATGCGTAGTTTGGCGAGCTGATAGATGACAATCGACAAATGGATCGGGTTCTTGTTCTTGAGCCGGCGTTTCTTCATGGTGATCTCACACGCATCATTAAGCTCCTCAAGCCCATGGAATGTGAAGTGCTCGATTTTGTTCTTGATGGCTTTGTCGCTTGACTCGTACTTGATCTCTTTATGCTTGCTCATGTTCATGCCAGATCGGCCGAAAGCGCTGTTGCCTACCAGCTTCATCATCTCAGCAATCATAGCCTTGGACTTGTCAGCATCACCCTCACGTCGAGCGTTAGAAACTGCCTCCATAAATGGAGCAAACGCTTTATGGGAATTGGCTTTAATGAAACCATATGTTTTGGTGATCTCAATTCCATGGGCGATGTACCACTTGAGCAACGGGGCATAGATAAGAATCTTTTCACCAAAGTAGCTACCAATTAGCTTACGAGCTGGCTTTGCTCGGCTTTGTTTGCGCGCCTCGTTGTACTCAAACATGTGCTGACCAATAACATTCTCATCGCTGCAGTCGATAAGCGTGTTCTTGAAAATAGGGGTCATCTCACTAAAGTACTCTTTGAGGTGTGGTGGGGTACGAATATCACACTCGAGGAAGCCAAATATTTTGTCATTGACAATGTCGCTGACGATACCAGGATACGCATCAATCGTAGTCAATCTCCCACAAGGCATCTCATTACCGAGTGCCCACAGGTACAAAGCATTGGCATCGTACCCAATGATCTTCTTACAAATCTCACCACCCCGAATCTTCGTCTCATTGCGCTTGGCATAGCGATTGAAGATAATTGAAGGACCACCAGCGATGTTAGCCTTCATGTTAGCGTAGATATCCTTTTCCTCCCGATCAATAGAATATACCAGTCTGTTCGAGTTGAACTCAAGCAACTACTTATACCGAAATCCCCCGAGCGACATGTCCTTACGAGCGGTGTTGCACCTCACACAGCTGATCAAGATGTTGCCGTCGATGTGGCCAAGATTATTGTTGATACGATCTGCTGAAGCGGTATCAGCGGTCAGCTGGCAGTAGCATAGACCACACAGATACTTTTGCTTTTGCAGCAATGTATTCAAGTGCTCGAGTGTCATACCAAATTTTCGCTTTGCCTTAGCATCCTGAATCTTGTATCCACCCATGCGCTTAGCTGGAAATTGGAAGGCGTTAGCAGGCTTATTATCAGGATATTGGAGATTATTGAAGCAGGTCTGATACATGACCTTCTCCGAAAGACCAGGCAGCGACACCCCATCCGCAAACATATCCAGGTCGAAACGCTTGAATAGCTCACGCTGGGCTTTGATAGCCTTGATAAATGGAACTACATCGAGATTGTTGTACCAGATCAGTAGGTCCTTGATTGATTTCATGTCGTAGTACTCCCACACGAACTTCACTCGTTCGTAGTCATCACCGGTGATGCTTGTTCCACGGAGCTTGCTGTCAAAAGCTGACTGCGGAGGTACTTTCGTCTCGTTGAGTACGTTGAATTCGGTAATGTACTCGTAGGGGAAGATACCCTTACCCAGACCGCAGACGCATCGAATCTTGTCATCACACTTGCAATCACCAAGGTATGTTGATAGGTATTTCGCATAGCTTGTGCCTGCTGGAACATAGTTGCTAATGTCGAGCATCTTCATGTCCGATGTGGCGATGCACATGTAGCTTGGGTTCTTAATAACCGATTTGATGTTGTCCGTACCAATGGTAGCGAACAAGTCTGCCTTGATTAGGTTTATATCGTACCGTCCTGAGTTAAAGCCAGGAACTGGTACCTGACCAAGGGTTTGCTTGATCTTACCGTAGTCCGACCGCTTTTTACCAAAGCCCAGCTTGCTGTGGAAATCAAAGAAGCTGGCAAAATCTCCAGATCGGATCCAAGCATCAACATCCTGTGTCTTGTACGTATTGCCAAGAGAAACACCTAGGATCTCCATACCTGTCAAACCCTGTGCGTCGATAATCTTACGAAGCAAGGGCTTGTACTTGGAGACATTGTATTGCTGAATCTTCGCTCCAACATCACTGATGTATTGGAACATATCCTTGAGCAATTCCTTTGGATCATCATTTACAAAGCAATGTACCTCCTCCGTCAAGCTGTCGACTATCGAGACAGATACGAGGATGTGCTCGTTTGTGAAGACAGTATTCTCCCCGTGTTGAGTCGCCGTAGGCTTAAGAATGGCCTCAAAGTCATACACAATGAAATGATCGATATATTGATCTGTCTTCTTGATAGAGTACTTTGTCAGTAGCGAACGGATTGTATTTGAAGCTGGGCGATAGATAGTTGGCTCTTCAGGGAACGATTCAATATTTACTAGCTCACCCTGGTTCTTCTTATCGTTTCGAAGCTTGCCAGAGCTAACAAATATCATCTGACACTTGGAGCATTGGTATTTGCACTGGAGCATATCGATATTCTTGATGTAGAGAGCATGGTTCTCGTGAGATAGAATATTGATAGCATCGTATTCCTTGTCTGAACGTCGGATGCGTTCAACCTCCCCCGTTTCTACATCCATAGTAAATACATTGATGTTTAACTGAAAGGAGCCCTCGAGTTCATCGAACTGAAGAATGTCGATTGGTTTGAAACTGCGAAACATGCTTAGAGTATAGTTGATATCCTTGTACGAGCAGTACTGCTTGAATGCTTGCTTTACCAGAGATTGGATTCTACGCGGATCCTTTTTGGAGTCCTCCTGCTTGTGGTACGCGATGCAGTGAAAGACACACTTGTTGTTAGTCTTAGGAAAATTGATTACACTCTTGTTGTCGCGGATAACCTTTGGAATGACAGCTTCGCTATCACCCAGTGCGTGTTCGCGCTTGTAGATGAAGATCTTAAATCCAGTGATTGCCTTTACGAGGTATCCAGACTTGGGGTAGTTGAGCTTGTCAGCTAATTCCATCGAGCGAATTTCCGAGATGACCTTCTTGCGTATATCAGCCTTGCTATTGATAGCAATAGGGGAGTTGAACACCGAGGTGTTGCTTAAATTCGGGTGAAAGTAGCGGGTCTAACTGTTATCGGTCCGACTGACGAGATCGTATCCAAGCGCGATATTAATCTTGAAAGCAGACTTCTGACTCGCAAGCACGTTCTCGAGCTTGTCGTAAAATTCAGCAGGCTGAATCCCTTCGTATAGGTGAGTCTCGACATGGTTGCCTTGGTAGAAGCGATACTTCGGGTCAGCCTTGTAGTCGGGAGACGTGTGCTTCTTGAGAGTATCGAAACCAACATTGTACTGCTTAGCTACCAGCTTCATATTTTGGGGGTGGGAGATGTTGTTGACAAATACCATCTTTCCCGTACGACCGCGTACCTTGACACGGTAGCTACTGCCCCATTTGATAGGTTGAATATTCAATCTCTTTAGACCTTCGAGCTAGTATGCAAACATGTTGTCTATATATGTGGGGCCATATTATTCTCGTAGATTTGACTTTATATTTAATGGATCTTGTATCAGGATCGACTTTATATCATAGCTCTACAAAAAAAAATGAAATTAATTAATTCAAATATTTGGCGTATGGCTCTTAAGCCACTTATAACCTTTAGCATTTTCCTTAATCCACTGAATAGTTTTGTCGCGGTACCTACCTGTACCAATTATTGTTAGTGGTAGTAGATTGCGAGCCAAATCATTCTTAGAGGCGTTGGAAACAATGCCGCACTTAAATAGGAAGTGAATGTAATCATCGTCGATTCCTAACAGTGAAATTGTCTTTTTCCTTGTATATTTTCCAAACTGTAGCTTCTCATCACTAAATGATGTCAAACCACTGTCTCGACAGTCCTTGAAATATTTTTAACCAACTCGGTATCGTTTTTGACAGCCTAGACACACTTTGTAGTGCCCACCAAACACTCGGAACCAATAAAGTGATGATTCTCATCTGTATCTATGATTAGGAAGTGTCGCCTGATTGGAGTATTGCAAAACCACCTCGGGTGTACACTGGGGCTATAGCCTGGGCACGGATATAATTACGTTTTACCCATGGGCATCCATTTACCTTTGCCCTCTAACGTATTCCAGTACCAGCCAGAGGCATGGTATTGAGATAGGTCCCCAAGTGCCTCGGTCAAAATCATAAGCGTGGTGTTACCAGTCATCTATATATAGGGCTGACTTTTTCGTTTGAGATTTTTTTTTAATTAGCTAAGTTCGGTTTCTGTGTTAGGTGCGCTTTCTTCATCATTAATTTCGATCTTAGACTCCGCTTGCGAGCCCGAATCTGTTCTCTGTTCTTATCGTCGTACCCTTTTTGATAGGATAGACGAGCATCCCTTGTGCGCTGGTAGTAGCGCTTTTGCGCTGCATTAATGCGCTCCTTGTTAGCTTGGTATTGCTCGGGTGAGTATGCCATCTATGTATATTAATAACTTTTTATTTATCAGGAATAAAAAAATATGGTCTCGAACGAATCGCATTCGCTATGCTCTGATTGGTGGAAATCATATCTGCTTGGTGAGCTGCTCAGTCTAAAATTAGCAGTACCACTCCCCCCTCACACACCGCCCCACCCACCACAAGCATCATCATGAGCGCCGGAACGCCCAGTCTCCGTCGAACTCATCCTCGGTCGCAGAGCATGCTCCGACGGCGAGCCTTATACTGGTTTACATGAATCATACCCAGCTCGACATCATATTACTCTCGCGCCGATACGGCATCACAGAAGCTGCTGCGCTTATCTACTCCGACTGGCTCAACAAATCGATAGCTACCGTTTCGCTAATCAACACCTTCCGGTTAGTAATGACGTGTCCATGGAGTTGGAGCAACATCGCGAGCAAGGATCTGGAAATTTGGTTTACATTCATCAAGGTGAAGTAGAACTCTATCATATCCCGCTCCGCTATGGGATATATTCCTTTTATAATTTTCCCCGTCAGCAAGTTAACGAGCACGAACGAAATTCTTGGACGCAAGGAAAATCTTTAATTCTAACTGAAGACGAGACCATGGAAATAGAGCAACTTCACGAAGTCCGCTCTCTCCCCCTCTGACGGGTCGTGGACGTCTAGTTCTCGAACAGGAACAGCCCGCGCGTGTACGACACATCGACCGCGGCCTCGGCGGCGGTCTGCAGGCAGCGCACGCCGCGATGCAGCAGCAGGCGGCGGCTCAAGAGTAGCAGAGACAGCAACACCATCGTGGCAGGTCGTGAATGAAAGAGTGAAGATCCGACGTGGCTCACGTTAAATTCGTGAGTGGGACCTAACATCATGGTGGAGAGCGTTAGTTTACGTACAAGTCTCAAAGTCTACAACAACTCGATCGAAAGAGAAGACAACGGTGTTGATAAAGTTTATCATCTACGGAGCATCCCGTTTCTTCATCAGCATTCCAGCTTGCTACTCCAAGACAACACCTGTACCATCTTTCTCGGACCAGGTGGTTCAGGTGCCAGCGTTTTTTCACGAACCCTTTCTAGGAAAAGGCCCAGAGCATGCTCATTCTGGTGACCAGTTACCGTTCCCTTGGCGATTTGGACCAGGTCAAGCCTCGAAATGCCGAGCTCATCGGCAACATGTTTCAATTTTTTTTCTCTCATCAAACCATTTCGAAAGGTAAAGATCTTCAGCATCTTGCTTCGACAGCCATCTGTCGCCGATGTGCGCCCAACTTCCCTGGATGCCCGAATCGGCACGCAGGAAACGTTTACCAGCACCAGCAATTAAGTGCACGGAGTCCGAGGAGACCAACTGCGATTGGACCGTGTCTGACTCAACCGTCGGCGAGAGGGCTTCGCTGCTTGCTAGGAGGGTGGCAATGGCGACTAGCAGGACGCCGTAGTACGGACACATACTTGGGGCTTGTAGTTACTTGGGCGCTGGAACGCAAATTGTGGAATGATTCTTGAAGCAGTTCGCACACGGATGTTTTTGCACTTGCTAGCTTCATGCGATTTACGACTGCAACTAATGATTAGACTAATGGTTACGCTGGCATCAGATACATTCAGTTTTCAATATTGGAAAAGCCTTGCAACACAATTGTTCGAGATGACGACAAAGATCTATGAGACAAAAGGTTCGGACCATACAGTTTTTGGGCCAAAACATACACTGATACAAACACTGTGTAGCCGAATCCCGCGCAGAGCGCGGTAGGGTTCATGTCCCAGAAGCAAGGGTTTTCAGGTTCGTGCGGAGCGCGTGCAGGGCGATAAAATTATGGTGCTGTATGTTTTGCACCCCAAAAGTGTATATTTTGACCCAGAAATCTGTATATTCTGGCACCCTCCTCGATCTATGATCGCAGCCCCTCGTTAGCAATGTTGTAAACTAAATAAAAATATTAATAATATAAAACAAACGTTGCTAACATACCCGCATGCTATTTTTTATCGAACCCTTCTGAAATCTCTTGAAGTGTGGAGGAGACCTCCTTCGCACCAGGTGCTACTTAGCGGTATTGTAGCCGGTTTCAACACGTGGTGATCAGGAAGCCTTAGACCTACTCTCGTTGGTAAATTACGGGAAGAAAAAAAACTGCCGGCGTAATGTTCCGGATATTACTACTCACGACGCACTCTGGGTGTGGCTGACATGCCAGAGAGGAGGTTCGCATGCTTTCTTCCACAAACACAACCAGCATCATGGCGAAAACCGTGAGGAAAGCTGCTCCAAACCGGTGTCGCTTGGGGTATATGCTGTTTTTTTCTTCTTATTATCGCCGTGGAGATTATCCACGAGGTGCCAAAGCCGAAAGCACAGCGTCATGTTCACCCCAATTCGCGTGAAAAAGTTTAAAGGAGTCATGATTCGCAGCGATTTAAGACTCTCGTAAATCACAGCGGTTTGTTCGGCGTCTGCAATCACACTCGCTCCTTGTTCGAACCAGCCAGCAGGGAAAACCTCCAGATTAATCGCAAATTTGGCACGGTCGAACGTGAAGCTAGACAGGCAGTAGAATACCACGAGCATGGGGCATCCGACGATGATGAGAAAGTCAAATCTAGGAAATAGTTCGAATAGGTCAGTATAAAAAAAACTACTACGAAAAATGCACGGTATTTACAAGATGTCGATCAGAGTTTCTGCGAGTGGAGCGCGTTCGTGCGGTACAAACATCATCGCTGCACAGGCTAGCGCGTTTGTTACGACAACGGCTGTAAAAAGGGCAATTAGGGGTGTAGGTGAACCAGCTTCGAGCATCTGATAGAGAAGTAGGGTTTCGAGCGCCAAATCTCCAATTTTCATCAACAATTTCTACATAGAGGGGAAAGTTCGGTTATCATGCGAATAACCCAAAATTACGTCCACGTACAATGCGTTTTCGAGCCGAACTGTCTTCATGGGTAAGAGAGAAAGCCAACTGGACAGTGGTAGACGTCACTCTGCTGCCTGTTCGCTGATCAGCGGCATCCTTCAAGACTTTTCCAACTTTTTCTTTCAACCCCTTGTTGGTCCGTTGATGCACCAGGTAGGATCGTTTCGAACTGCGGAGAGTTGTAAGCATCTTGACGAACACGCCGAGGTATCCTATTACAACAACGGATAGCCCAAATGTGGCGAAACCCACCATAGTTTTCGAGGGATCAACCGTCAGCCAGAACGAGCCGTAGTTGAAGTTTTCAGTGTTCATGACTCGATTCACCGTGTCGTTGGGTGTGACATTAAACAGGATGAGCCAGAGTGTCCACCCAAGACAGATACACACCGCTACTGCGAGCATTGCTTGGAACAAAATGGTGTTCTTTCCCTGACGGCCTGCTGTTTCGTGGGAGTTTAATGATTAACTGGGGCCCTTGGCAGAGTTCTTAGCTGGTGCTGCTAAAGGGTAAATCTTCTGAGGAGGAGCTGGTGTGGCATTCGACTGGAATTTTGGCTGCGGGGGACCTCGAATACTTCGCGTCCTCCGTCTTCATCTGACGGTAGAGCCCGCAGAGACTGCATTGTGCCACCTTGATTGAGCTATCGCTTCTGAAGGACGTTTGGAGCTTGGAGGAGACTACCAGCACCGGTCGTTTAAGCTCGTTCCTGTGGGTAAAAAGCAACGATAGGAACGCTGTTTTATCGTCTTATGAGTTGTGACTCAGTCTGCAACCATCTTGTCACCTATTCACAGGCAACCAACGTAACGGATGGAAGCTGTCCAAGTTGGCTACTGACAGAAGCCCGTATATTTTTACGGCCCCTGTGTATATTTATTTCCCAGTTGATCCCGTTGTATTGGTACAAGTTTATAATACCCACAAAATTGTGGGTACAAACTTTCGTAGGTCGTAGATTCTGTGATCGTTGCGATTGGCGTGTGACTCCGATGTTGAACCATGGCGTTGGATGTACTTACTTGCAGCCTAGCAAGCTTCGACTTCTTACTCGTTGAGCAGTGTAAACGAAGCCGCATCTCAATCAGGTACGGGTTTGCTGTACAGATAGTTCCCATGAAACGAGCGTAGTAGCACCTGACTTCAACGTTGTCATCTCTTGTATATTGCCGACACATAGTTCCGTTGCATGGAATCATGAGTTCCTCTGGTGGTGGGCCCTCCAGAACTCCCGCTTCAAGTACGAGACCGCAAAATAGTGGACGAGAA
>QOKR01000648.1:0-21402 GCA_016880985.1 Phytophthora idaei
ACCTCGCAAGCACGTACGTACTTGCGTACCCACTTGTACTGGTGATTCCAGTAGAAGTCACGCGTGAGAAGCACGTATGTCTTCTCACGACCAGGATGCCCTGCCGTAGGGGCATCGTGGTACTCGTACATGATCCGCATTCGCAGATCATAATCGTTCGGCACGACGATGCGATTCACATCATCGTCCACTGCGCTGTATCGCAGCACTTCAGCAAAAATGCACGCATGTACATTTCATTTCCGTTCGGTGTGTTCTAATACCTACCCCACTGCAGTGTGGGTAAATTTTAGTCGATGGTCGTAGGAGTACTGATATTTGTCTTACCCACACAACCTGTAGCCACAGGCAATGGTGAGCTGCTGTCGATTATGAGCGACCGATCCCAGAATATAGCCTGACTGGATACTCCCGCTACTACGGCAAGTAGAGCTCTCAGAACAACATTCAAAACTTTAGCAGACCACTTAAGCGGGAGGCCGGCGGCACAGATAACAGTTTAATCTAGCACAGGTATCGATATCTATCGTAGCCGCTGTAATGTCAAACGGGATAGTTCTATGGCCCCTCGTTGAAGTTGTGGATATATCCGGAAATGAGCAACCGGATCATCCTGTTACGGAGAAAAAAACTGAAATAATTTATTTTCGATGACCCAGTTACAACCGAGAACTAGAAGATTCTAGACGTTCCCGTGAGAGCGAAAGGTTATCCAGTCACTTGGAACATGTCACTAATATACTGACGATCCTCACAGCCGTTCATGCTCCCAGATTTGCCATTATCCACTTACAATGACAACAACACCTCACCAATTTATCTGTGTTCTCTCCGATCCTTGTAATGGTGGCCGCAACTACTGGTTCCTCTGCAAGACAAGAAAGTTGGCAGCAAACATGATACCGCCTACCTCTCCAAAATTTGAGTTGGTAGACCAAATCAAATAAGCTTATCCGACTTTGAAAATGGAGTCGTTGAAATGATTAGCGGTAAGCAAAATATTTGGCACATGCAGCAGAACTGCTTCACCTTCACCGTCGTACCAACGACACCAACAACGACTCATTGAAGGCGTATAGCTAATCAACCAATCTCCGACCAATACTACGCGGCATCAGAGCAAACGAACATCGCGTTTTTATCGACGTTATTTAAGTCCCGTCAGTATCTATTCATGAGGAGCGTTTATTCTGAGATATCGCGTGCAGTTCAAATTACGTTATTTGAAGCCAAATCAAATGAAGCCTACCGCAAAGGTTAATACAATTGGCTTTACATTGAACGGGACTCCGACATTACTCATATATCAGAGGGAATTCTCAGTCTGATGTTCCAACATCTCTTGATACTTTAGAAAACTGAAATGATTTTTTTTACCAATACCAATTTGTAACGGTGTAGAGCTCGGCTGTACAGCCCCGCCAAAGAAGCAGCCCTCCCACTTTCAATTTTTCGACGGATGGGAAGCATAGTAAATTACGTAAAGTAAGTCATGTGCTGGTCTAGAATTGGCAAGAAACTTCTTTGCAGTCACGATGCCCAGATGTAGCAAAAGGATGCTGTGGTATGCGATGCCTTATTTCCCTTCTCACCCATCTCTTGTGCTAACACTTACCGCTGACGCCAGGTAAACACGTAGCTTCGGGTCGCACCCAGATCACGCGCCTAGAGCATCACCACCATGAAATGGAGGCCTTCAGCGCATCGGTTAAGCCGCTTCAGCAAGATTAATCAGCCCTACAGACGGATATATCCGTCGGTCGCTCAGCCTGGGAAGGTCTATCGCGTCATGCGGATCGCCCCACCACAGAAAACGTTAGGTTGAAGGCTGAAAGGAACAAGCATGCGCTCGGATTGCCAGGATCACTTCCCTGCTACTGTTTGGTATATCGACCGTCCCGACTCCACACAGCGGCCCACCGCCTCGCCGCAAGCGCGTCCGTTCGCCAGCTGTGTTGCTGACCCATCATCCTACCAAACAGTCGAGATATGCGAGGACATCGTGGCAGGCTCGTTCTTCGGCTTCTGCTCTAACCTCGCCACCGGTTCTCCGTCCGATCGACGTCCTTTCGGCTGCCGCTGTCAGTGAGGTAGCTCAGACTGATTCAACCGTCAACGCAGGCCCGACATCTCGCCGTAACTTAAGACAGAGATCCATGCCGTCCCCTGTGGAGAGGTCCGAGTACCTGCCGAGAGCGACAGGCCGCTTCGGGCAATACGGCCGATGCGTTCTTTGCCGCACTTTCTCAGTCGTGATCCACTCGCCGACGGTTCAGCGGCGGCCAGTCATCTCGTTGAGCTGACCAACCTCGTCATAACACCGCGGGAACCTCCTAGTAATGGGGTCGAGATCGCATTCCAGAATCTACTGGTAGTTATGCCACCCCTGCTAGCGATCCGACGTCCAGTGGTAGGGGTAGTGATAGTACTGTTCATAGCCCGACCGATAACGACAGTAGCCACAGCGATAGCGACAATCAAAATCGATCTGGTGATTCCGGGTCTAATCACAATGACCAGGAGGGTCATGACGGTCAACGCACGAATTCCCGATTACACGCGCTGCCACCGACCCGGATCCTGTGTGCTGATTGGATCCCAGCTACCGCGATCGCCACGTCTTCACAGCACAGGCCATCACTCCATGGACTCTCGCCGATATTCTGCAAACGCCCATCCTGCAGTTCGATCTGAATCTTTAGTTTATACACTTGTCCAAGCCTTTGGAGTGGTTATTCCACGCCGCGGCCCTACTCTTCCAGCCCTAACGTGGCGTGGCGAACTTGTCGAGGGGGACCACCTGTGCCTGCTGGAGGATGCTGCGCTTTGGGACGTACTCGCCGGCCCTGTCGACCCACACATGATCGCGGATAGATGATGATTTGCGCACCTCGTTTGAGTACACTCGGTCTTGGAGGATGAGCATCACGGCGCTCATTGAGATTCCACTAACGGATCGCGATCAGCCTCTAAACGTCGCCAGACCCGCCACCTGTCAGGAATTTTCACCAGTGGCCAACAGCGTCGGTCCAGAGATAGCGCTCGATGGAAGGTGTTCCATCACCCTGCCCTTCGAGATCGCAAATCTGGCAGGCAAATCCACGGCTTCTTCCGGATAATTCCCAGTCCCCTCCCGCCATTTATTTATGTGTCTAGGACAGCAGCCGTACGGCTTCAGCGTTCGTGATAAAGATTGCTGTCTCTAATCCTATACACGATTTTACCCCGACGGTCGTTATCTTCCATAATAGTTCGTTTGGTTTTATTAGGGCCCTCCTCGAGAAACACCCAAATCCCTTGCCCTTCGGTCTTGTCCAACTCAGTTCGGGCCCGATCGAGGGGTTGACGCTCTTGTTTTAATCAAATCACACACCTACATCTTTCTCCATGAAATCGGTAGCCATCCTGCAAATCCTTCTTTTGTCTCACTTATTCCATAGTGACCAACCCACCGCGGATGTCCCAACGCTGACTCCTCATGCGACGACATCGCGTTGAAACGGTTGTGGCCGGTCCGCCTCCGTTTGAAGTCTCCCAGACACGCTCCAACAGTTCAGATCGGTTTCGTAGATCCACGACAGCTCCATGTAGCCTTCCAGTAGACAAGATATTCGCGCTGAACGTGACCGTATCTTGTACGTCTGCCTGAGTACAAATCGGCGACCTTATCCACTATAAACTCGTCGTCATCAACTCAAGCTCCCAACGGTTTTCGGGTAGCATGATCTCGTCGAAATCCACACTATCTCGCTGTAGCGTTCGGGCGATCAGGACAGGTCTTCACCAGTGTGTGCTGTGATACACGGACAATTGGAAGGAGAAAAAAAAAGTCGATACCCAATGCTGCGGTTTCCAGTCGCACGACATACCGATCTTCCATCTCGGCAACCCTAAAAGGCCCGTGCCACATGTTTGTCAGCTTCCGAGCATAGTCCTAGTCATGAAGCCGGGTTCCCGGTCGTGTCGGATGGTCTCTCTAACACCGAACGTGCTCCTCGTATTTCCGTGTCGGATGGCCTCGCTAACACCGAACGCGCTCCTCGTTTTTTTTTTTAGCGATCATGTGTGCGGTCCTCGACGCGCTAGCCTTGTCTACGGCGAATCCGGTATACAGATCGACCCATATGAACAGCTCCGTATTCCCTTGTGAGATCGTGGTGGAGATGGGATATGGTTCATCGTGATATACGGGAAGGGGTATATCGGCTGTATGTTCCCTGGTAATTCCACGTGAAGCGCCAGTTTCACAATCTGTACGCTGTCCCACAGCCGTGGCACGCTCTTGAACACGCTTCGCAAGTGGAAGCGGGAGCTAACCCATTGATACGTACTTTCGACCCCTTGGTGTCCTCTTCCTAAACTTGAGCGAAAATGATAAAGAACATCTTGATGCAGGCCTTCGGGCAGATCCAGCTTCGCCCCTAGACCGTGTTCGTCGTCGCGCGCGTGCAATAGAAGATTAACCCACTCCGATTGACTTAATCGTCTGCGATCTACTTTTCTTTGGCTTGAGCTCGCAGAGAATGTTCGTACTCATTCGCTCTACCAAGTCTGATTACAGCACTTCCGGACGGTCCTTCCGGCGAGTCCACGATCTTGTCATCGCAGCCACACGCACGATCGACTCTTCGTTTTTCGACAGGAGGGGTTCCAGCAGTCGTTTGAGGGGGATCTTCGTTAGAGGGAATAGGTGTTCATTTCTACTGTGATGTTGACCGTGCCGTAACTCAGTCCATTGGACTTCAATATGCGGTTAGTGAAAGTCGCTAGCGTATACACACCGTCATCCGCTTACACCAAGTCAACAAAGATTGCACAGTGGCTCGCATAGATATGACTACCGGAGTCCGATCTTCATTGAAGTGTGGTAGCACATGCGCGGCTGCGATGTTGTTCTTCGACATATCGAAAGCCACCTAGGCTCGGGTCCACTTGGCATCTTCGTCCGGGAGGTCAATCGGCTTCTCATCCACTGTAACATCGTCAGTCTTTCGGCTCACCTCGTAGAATTTAATTCTAGTAGCTCGTACCAGATCGACACGAAGATCGCGAAGTTCTCAATGAACCGCCAACACTTACCAAGTAACGATTGCATCGATCGTAGCGTGCGCGGAAAAAGTAAGCATGTCAGCGACTCCAAATCTTTCGCGTGAGCCTCGAGGCCATCAGCTAAACCGTGATACCCAAGATAGTCTACTTTGCCACATCCCCAAGAGCTCTTTCCACGCTGACCGACAGATTTCACCGGTTGCAAGCGTCCAGTTGCCGATCTACCTCATCTTAGAGAGTTCCAGGAGTGGCGTCGATGTATAAATCACGTTCAAGTACCGGCGGTCGTAAAGCTACATATGGCTCGCCCGCCTTGAAGCCATCCATTTTCCTAGAATGATCACGGTCGTTCCAGGTCCCAAGATAGCCGTGCAGCACTGTATACAAGAGCCAGCTGGTGGATATGCAGGGCGTTTTTCAGCCCAAAGGGCATACACAGCCACTCGAACAGTCCAAGCGGTGTGACGAAGACCGATATATTGCAAGATCGATCGGTAATTTTGGCAACCCAGAAATCGCTCTCTATATTTAGGGAGCATGTTGCCCTAGGCTTCTAGCAGATCGCTGGTCAGCTGCATGGGATATATCATGACACACGTCAAACGATTCACGAGTTGGTAGTCGGTACAATGCCTGATATCGACACAGCCTTTCTTTGTTATCCCAACGACCGGTGACGTCCAAGGCGATGGGGTCACCCAGATGATTGCCGCAGACAGCAGAGTCTAGATCAGATAGCTTCTCGCGATACTGCGTGGTCACTGTGCGTACTCGCTCAGCTATTGGTTTGGCGTCCCCAACGTCGAAATCGCAGACGACATGTCGCGCCGCCCATGGCAGAGCGTTGCGTTTCCGGAGCAAGAGGTGCGTTGGCTCCAGAAGATTCTACTTAGTCGCTCAACGTCTTCCGGAGCACTTCCACAAGCGTTCTCAATCTGGATATCTTCGAGCTTCACTTCACCCGCGGAAGGTATTACTTCAGGCAGGACTGTCACCTGGCTTGTCACGTCTTCTGCAAAGAATGCATCCCCTTCGCAGATGCCAACTTGTTTGTCCTCGAAGTGTCGATCTGGCGCTCCAGGTTAACCTGAACGCGAATTCGATTCCGGTTGATCGGCTTGCTACAGTGCCGTTGTGACATGCGTACTCACAGATATTTTCTCGGCATTCCCGACATCGTCAGTCTGCGTTGTCCTCGTAATCCAATGGGATTTAGGTTTCGTTGACTCCTCGATCGGGTTTTCTGACTCATCCGCCAGTGAGATTTGTCCCCCCACGGATCCTTCATTGGAGATCTCCGTTTCTTCGGCTTTCGGTAACTTCGCGATCGGCTTGACTACGAATGGTTGGCTACTTGGCCGCTTCAGAACCCCTTTGGTCGGATCGTACCGAGGTCGATCAACCAAAGACTCGGTTGAGCTTGTCTTCCGTATCGTCCAGTTCGTCCGGGGGAGCTTGGAACTCCGAGTTCTGCCACTCGGTGTCCGGGGTGAACCAATAGTAATGAGGCCTGACGTCTAAGTATGTGTTCTCTCGTTAGCAATACCCCCAATTGGGCACAAGGAGACAGACACATCACTAACGTTGGTTTTTAGCAGGTATAATCTCTTGTCGGGGCTCTTGGCTACAGTGTGGATTGCAGCCCCAGCACTGTCTCAGCCACGCAGATTCGAGTGGTGCATCATGCTGTTTCGACGCAATTTCATCCGCGAATAAAAAAGTCACATGACGGCTATCAATGACAGTGGCGGGGTTCGCTATGGATGCTTGTGTTAAGACACGGATCAGACACACGAGAGCACACTACGAATTCAACCTGCCGTGGAACCGGCAGGCTATACTAGCCTTAGAGGGTTGGGATTTCCTCTGTGCCAAAAACGCACGTCCTAGGTGGCATACACCTTATTGATGAACATGCACTCGAACACCGTTCGTAGATGGTCAATGAGATTCTCCACTTCAGCCTTCCCCTGCTCAGAATGACTTTGGACAAAGATATCGTCACAGAACGTCTGCCGTGTGGGGCCTGAACAACTGTGTCATATGACCGATTAACGTTGCCTTAGGAATCGCCACTCTCCATGGCATCACCAGGGCTCCCAGAGCGCATTGCCCGGAGTACTGACCGATCATAGCGGAATATCGCTCGTGTTACATGAGCAATTTGTAGTAACCATTGACCAAGTCGAGGCCAAATTGTTCTGGGGAACATCCTTTCGAGGAATCGGCGTCTGCGCCGGAATTGTAGCAGTATTCAGCTTATGAAAATGCTGCAAAATACACCACTCGCCATTCGACGTTCTGATACAGGAAGGGGGGCATTGAGTCCCGAGTCTTGCTCTCACGCACCAGCCTCGCCTCGTCCTACTGACGGAAGAACGCGTCAATTGCTTCACATTGTTCCTTTGGCAAGAGTCACGCAGTATTTGGTTCCCTTGACCAGGTCAAGCTCATGACGCAAGCCCCGATCCAGAGTCAAACCGATGGGCGGATTTTTTGGAACCACGTTTTAGTACTCCGGAATCACAGGATAAACGAATCCGATGGACCTTTCAGCATCGCCAATCAATTTCTCGCGCTCAGCGCCTTCTTGGTATCCGAAAGAACGGCTTCGTCCATACCGGACGAGGTGTTCAACTTATCATCAGGTTGTATAATGGCAGCTCCAACAAAAGCTCCCCCATCCAAGGCCTAAATCCGACGACGGACATCGCATCCAGATCCAACAGAGTATCCACCGCAAGGAAAGAGCCAAGGCTAATGTAGCCATCGACCGCCCCGTTACTCCATTCGCGAGTGTATACAACTGCTCCCTGCAGGCACGTGGAGTCTTACTGCTGACCACGTTGGATATCCCGCCCGACATCTTAGACGACACAGATGCCCTACGTCTTCTCCTCCACCTCCGCGACCGAAAATAGCCGGATAGGGTCGACATGGCGACATCACCGTCACCGCGCCCAGGTGCCGCTGCACCTTTACCCCTCAGCGAGCAAACAGTGTCTAGCGAGACACTCAACCACAGCCACGAGGTATAAATGGGATAGGAGTCGCACTGAGCCTGGCCATCACTTGGTGAAGCACGGTGCGAAGTAGTAAGATGACCGAGTTGCCGCGCTTCGCTTATGTGGCTGGTGGTGCCGAGAGCTAGCATCTTGGTGAGCTCGCTTAAAGCTCAGTCCACCGAGGAGCACACGCCAGGTCAGCTTGAGATGCAGCGACATGAACACCACACCAGACACGTATCTTGTCGTGCCCGGAGTGAAGTTGTCGGGGTTCATGACCGATGTGGCCCCAGAAGTATGATATTGAGTAGCCAGGTGGTGGTCCTTAGTCCCCTCTCCCGCTTGTCGCTTGGGCGAGGGGTCTTGGACATGTTGCACCTTTTAAGATGCTGCATCTTATTTCGGCGAGGCGTTGTGCGATGCAGTGCAGAAGTCCAAGTATGCCGAACTGCCTACACACGCATCTGGATAGACTTTGCGTGGGAACCCCCACCCAGGCAGGGTATGTATCCATACATCCCTGCATAAGGCGGTAAATCATAGATGACTGGCTTAGAGAGATCTACTGCTGACCTCGAACGCACGCACGCCGGACATCCTGCCGGCTCCTCCGTGACGGCGTACGGTGGCTGCGATGGCAAACGTACATTACCGCATTGGGGAAACAAATTCGTTATCAAAGGAAAACCCCAGGGAGATTTGCGAGCCAGTGGAGTCAAACAAGGGGGAGCATAAGACTTGGGAGAAGGAGTCTCCCCGAGCTAAGGAGCTACTCTACGATGGTATGACAGATAAAGTTATGAGGACAGTGATGTTTGAACCAACCGCATTTCGTGTAGTGTAGAGACTGACGCAGATATTCGTCGAAAAAACGTATTTCAAGTCTGCTGTGGAGATGACACAGTTCGTAAATCGTCGTCATCAACAAAATAGAAATATGTCCGAACTTTTTGGCGAAATACGTCGATTAATGGATCGAATGGCTTTACTTGGTAAACCACTGAACAAATATGAGAAACCAACTCTTCTGATCGGCACATTCCCTGAAACCTAAGATAATGTGGTTGAAACTTTCTGGCTAGTCATGTACCTCGAGGTTTTAATGACCCCTCAAATTTCGAGCAATTGGAACATACTACCGAGCTAGCATTTGATCGTCGGCAAGGATAAGTTTCCTAACAATACTGAAGATCAGGCCCTCTTAGTTGATCTGGTGGAGATCGTGGACGTAAAGATCGCGGTGGTGGACGTGGTCGAGGAATCTGTTTTGGCGGTTGTGGTCGTGGCGTTGGACGAGGAGATAGTGCCGGGCGTGGCCGTGGTAGACAAGGTGGGACAGGCGTAATGTGATATCATTGTGGTGAAAAATCGCATCACGTTTGTGACTACCCACACTTGAGAAAACGACCACCAACTGATGCTCGAGGAAATGAGCAGCCTCAGACTCAAGTGAAACTAGGGATAAACGCACAAGGAAGAAAGCTGCTGCGAAGGGCCATTACGCTAAAGAAGAATATAAGGATGATGCGTAGCACTTCTAAAGCTGCCCCCGCGTGTGTTGAAGTTGCAAGCGCTGGTATTTGGATGCTGAAGCTACCTGCCACATCACAAACCAGAAATACGACTTTGTCTCTTTACTCCGATCAGTACGTCCGCGCGGGTTGGTGGAGAAAATTGGGTGAATGTAGCAGGCGTTGGAAATGTATAGAACGAAAAAAAAATCAAGAGACTTGTCGCAGATGCATGCTGCTACTGCATGGTATCCGTTTTGTACCGGAAATCCAGGGCAGCTTATGCTCAGTGCGTTGATAGACAGCCAGAGCACTATCAGCTGATTGAGGGTGGAATTCCACTTCGATGAGGATGATGTTGGGGTAGTGAAATTCCGACATGGGAATGATCATGCACGTATCGTTGAAACACACACACACACACATATATATGATTTGGGGCTGGAACGTCAGCTGGGTTTAGCGATGGTAGTAGTTGTCGATGACAGTAAAAAGGTAGAGCTCTGGCATACCAGACTTGACCATCCCAGAAGGACTAGATTTAACGCACTGTTTCGGCATGCTAAGTTGTCGCTTACAGACGTTGATCTGATAATTCACTTGCGAATTGGGCATAACATGTAAAAAATGACTTGAAAGACATTTCGCTCGGCTCAAAGTGGAGCAAGCCGTGAGTGGCTGGTTGGAGAGCTGACTCATTTGGATGTGTGAGGCCCGTATGCAGTTGACTCATACTAAAGAAAAGGTTGTTTCGCCATTTTTGCTGACAACGCCAGCTGATTCTCAACACTGATCTGATGAAGCAGCAATTGGAGCTCTACGGAAAAATTGAGTTCTACTGCGAACGTGTGAACACCACTGAAAGTACGGGTGAACCGTAGTGATAATGCTCGTGAGTTAAGTGCTCTCGGACAAGTGTGTAGACATAAATACGGGAGTGGGTGCTCGATTCGTGTAAATCACCCTCTAGCGGAGAACGGCGTTGCGGAAAGGGTGATTCGCACTATCACTGAGCGGATGTGATGTATGCTGGTGCGTTTTGGATTGCCCCAGCAACTGTGGGCAGAAGCTGCTATCACTGCAATGTATTGAGCGAGTAGCTCGCCGAGCATAACGAGAAGAATGGAGGTACCGTACGCCGTGTGTTTCCGAGAGATACCTCCACAGTCGAGATTCCAAACGCTTGACTGTGCTGTGTTGGCATACATTGACAAGGTAGAACTGGCCGCAAAATTGAGAGAAGCCGTGTTCGTTTGCTATTCTGGAGAGCAGAAAAGCCATTGTTTGATGGATGAAAAAATATTTTTATTGCCGCAAACCCATTGTTTATGAAGATAAACGGGTAAAAACCGTTAATGTGGATGCCATAACCATGACGACAAATTGTCCGACGTCGCAGTATTTGGAAATTAATGATGCTACAATGGATATCATTCCGTTGCTATTGCAGGAAGTACAATTGGATGATGGAAATGATACGGAGTGCACAACTGGTGGGGCTAATGAAGGTGAAATCAAGTGTGCGTGGTGAGACTTATAGAAAACGAAAACCGATGGTATTTTCAATGATGCCATGGTTCACACAAAAGAGCACGAATCTACAAACCAGTTGAACAGTCGACGATCTAAATGAGATGAACACTCCAAGTACGAAGGTGAATAGAAGATGAACACAACGAAAGAAGCGAGGCAGTGGGTGGTGTATGACACCGACTGCGAGGCAAGATGGTAGAGTAGAAGAGACACCGCGGTCTTCTACTATGTTTCCTGATTCGATAATGATCACCGGGACAGAGAGGTCTGGTGCAATTGGTGACTTGGCAACGGAGCGTCTCAACAACCTCCTGTCAGAGTGAAATACCAAGCGACAGGGCGCAAAGGCGGGGTGTAGATAATATCCTCCTGTTGCGAGGAAGAGGAGTGACCGATTATCAAAACCACCACGGTGGTAAGGAGATTCCATTCATCTTGCATATCGCAGCTCGTTGGAGGGGAGTTCCGCTAGCTCGTCATGCTGAAAGAAGGGACGTGATCAGACGCATTTTGAGATTGCGAAAGAAAAATAGATAGATCGGGGGGCAGGATTTTTTCTCTCTATTTATCAATGTACATCCTCTTAGAGCCAAATACAGGGGAATAAGCAATGATCAGCGAAGTACTGCTTCCCACACTTGGCACACTGTAGAAGCTTGTTTTTGTCCCAACAGGTTTTATGCCTCAGGGCTTTTATCCTGGAGGATGTTGCAAGTATAAAACTATATTTTATGATAAACGTGAGAGAAAGAAAGAGATAAAAAAACACTCAACTCCACTACACAATATTCTTGGCAGCAACACGCAGGTTACTCCACAGCACTTTGTACCACCTTCTAGTATTCTACTCGTGTTTGGTGTGAATCATCAACCTACGCATACAGAGCCTCGATCCAAGTGCTAGGCCTAATTATTTTATTTAACAAAATTTTCAACTAGATGCAGCATTTCTGAATATAGTGCGAATGTTGACCCAGGTCACGCTAACCCAGTACCGTGAAACTAAGCCGTTGGGGGCCGTCTATCGCTCATTATTTGGTATTCCCAGTATAAAATAATTTGAGCTGCGCTAGCAGCTTTACCGCTATCTCAGAATACCATATCTAGCTAAGTTTACAACCCAAGGCCTCACCACATCTGTAAATAATTTGTACTGATATGAATAGTCTTTGGCTGCACATTCAGAAAGTTCGAGATTCAAAACCTCCCATCTTGTGTACTAGTAGGGCCTAGTATGCCGTGGGTCTCGCTGTCTTTAGCATTAGCAGTGATTCGGCCAGCGAACGAACGACTGGAAATGCGCAGAGAGGGAAAATGTCCAAAAGGGGATATGAATTTGGGCGGTATTTGCCGTATATGGATAAGACACGCTGAAGGATCTCTTCAACATTGCCAACACACGGGTCCAGTAAAAAAACAATAGATTCATACCTCCGTAGATACGTATGGGAACCGTACACACGTGCGGACACAACTTTACGCTACCTCTACCCTGCTGCCAGATTAACATATTTCACTGTGAGCTCTGCTACCTTGGCAACTGGCACCAGGCAGGATCGCATTCAGCGGTCCCAAAAAATATATATTCATAAAAATACATTCGAATTTATAATTATAATGAATAATTCCAGGCCAAACTGAATTAAAAAAAAATGTCAGCTAGGACCTGATGCTTTATCGACAGTAATAGAAGCCTCAGGCGTATTCACAGTTGCCTCTATAGCTCCCCTGAGCCGTGTTCTCGGTGGAAATCATCAAGTAGCCAATACCTGGCTGTTTGAGTATCGTATTATCTCAAATCGTAATGTCGAGCAGTCATGTAGGTAAATTTGTGGACACGGTGTCTGTGCGTTGTCTTTATGGTGGATTTTTCGAGTGATCACCTATTAAAACTTGCTGTTTAGTTATGTTTAAACTTTGAAGCAGAAAATTCGACGTTTTCCATTGCCAAACTTCTGTGCTTGGCAGGAATTGATATTGCCCAGAATAATTATAATAATAGAATTATTAATTTCTCGACGTCTTGAAAATGTATTAATCTGAAAATTGCATTTTGGGGACCCCTGATCGCATTGTTTCAACGCCTTACTTTCGTGTTTCAAAATGGTTAAATTGCAATAATTACTGGCAAACACATGCAATAAGATATATTATGCTGCAGGGTGCGGAGTAAAACCAAGCATATATGCATGTTTTACATTTTATTATGAGACCTTTACTTTACAAAAGCCAAGTATAATTTCGGCAGCAAATAGGGCTAAATTCTAAACTTACAATGCGTGACAGGGCGTGAGACGGTGTACAAGTTGATGAGGAGATGATCACCTCGCATGTGATACCCGCCTGTACCTCACTTCATAGCTAATAAGACGCTGTGCAGTGTAGTTTCATCTACTCCATCGGCTCAGCGATCGCCCCCCATCCACTTTCCAAGCAAACGAAGCAAAGGTGGTCACACAGGCAGCGGCGTCATTGGTCGCTGCAACACAGTTCGTCTCGTCCTTATTTGCTGTCACAACCCTAGAATCGGCAAACGTATGCTCTTCATCAACAGCCAACACACTCCGCTACATTAACAAATTCCCCCTCGCCCGAAGCCGCGCCGAAGCGACCTTGCGGAATGCGCCAGCTCTCTTGTCGCCACGTCAATACCCAGTTAGGGGCAAGAACAACGCAGCAGTAGGTTGCATCGTATGTCGACATATTTTAAACCATAGTTGAGTCGATGTGTCGATATCAGTAGATAGTAGACGCGTACAACAGCTCGCTCGCTTGCTCGGTTACCACCAGGGCAGCAGAGTATGGTATGCTCCGCTGTTGTGCCGGGGTCGCCGAATCCAACCTTTGAACTCTCGAGCTTTAAGTTGTCTACTCAGATAACAACTAGGAAGATGTTGATTAACTGGGGTATTGCTAGTCCTAATCCATCGAAGATGGTAGGCATGCTGAAATTGGAAAATAGTAAACGGTCTTTAAAATGGAGCACTAAAACGCCATATTTTGATACATTTGCGAAACCTTTTTTTCGTAGAAGGAAACCTGTGAAGTTTATACAAATTGGGGGAAATATAATGCCTATTCAATTGCAATTTGTATTGAATCCATACCTACTTTTGGTGTGCGTACAAAATGTCGAATTAATACCTACAGGCCTGTGTGTAAAACGTATAAAATGGCAACGGAATTCTTATCATTAAGGGCCAGAACGGTGTTACCAAGAGCAACAACGTTTTTTGTGATTTTGTAAAACATTACAGGTCCAGATCTACAAAGCAGGAAGAAGGGATACAGTTCCGTGTTGGGGTACTTCGACAAGGTTTACTTAATACATGTAGCATCCTAAACTGAATCTGTAAACGACAAAGTGGTGCACCATTGAATCGAGAAACGAAGGCCGGCAAAGTTATGCTTCCGTCAATTCTAACAGCGAGCATTCTAGGTGGTATCGAGGAAGATTTAGGATGAGACTACCATTGCAGCGGCTTTTAGTACGTCCACTAGACAAAAACTGTAAACACGGTGTTGGCGAAGCTGGCACTTCGGTAAGTTGTTCTTACCGATTGTATTCCCAAAGCACAATCCAAACGGATTAAACTTAGACCCGAAGTCCACCGTCGCACTGCGAACGGCTCGCCTACTAGGCGATCGCATGATAGCTGTTGTAACTGTAACTACAACTTGTACCAGCTGGCCATGAATGCAACTTGCATTCACTGCCCAATGTGTGATAAGGGCAAGGCTTTCAAATGGAGCCCCGCGCTACAGGCTGCCGCCACCCAGGTCACAACAGGCCGACTCGCAACAGACAATATACATATGATCGCAGGGTATCGCTACTCATGAATGAGGTGCTCTAGCATGCCAACAGCTAAACTTGCTCACATTATTGCTGGTATTGTTTGTAGGGTGAGCGGACTCCCTGATCACCACAGCCGTCAAGTATATGACATAGCTATACGGCAATCTATCTACAACGGTGGCCGCCTGAGGCTACTCAAATCGTGAGCCCACTGAGGCAGGCTGCTGGGCGTCAATGAGAGTCACGTTTCCCTCCTCAAACTATACCTGTTTGCATGTGCAGGTAATCTCACCATACTTCCACAAGTTCTTGCACTCGAATATCAACTTCAGTCGCTTCCAATAACACCTCGAAGTCCTTTCCGTCGAACAGCAAGTGGATGTTCTTCTTCTCTTCCTTCCCCTCCTTCTTTGCATATACTCTTGTACTCATCCTTCGCTGTGTCTGGAGAATTTTTAACGTGCCCTGGGGGTCATAGACACTTTTAACCATACTCTTTCTGCGTAGGTTGATGATTCACACCAAACACAAGTAGAATACTAGAAGGTGGTACAAAGACTGGTGTTGCGGCCAAGAATATTGTGTAGTGGAGTTGCGTTTCTTTCTCTCTTTTTCCTTCTCTCACATTTATCATAAATATAGTTTTATATTTGCAACCCCCTTCAGGATAAAAGCCCTGAGACAAAAAACCTGTTGGGACAAAAGCAAGCTGCTACCGTGTGACAAGTATGGCAACCAGTACTTCACAGCACTTCCTTTCATAATATATCTAGGAGATGCAGCACTAGTTCGTCTGTGGATACTCGATCACGAACTGTGGATAACTTGCAATCGAAGAGTAAAAGACAACATACGAATTGTTGGTTTTGCGTAAAAATCAGAAGCAAGTCCTTGTTGTTTACGTGTTGTTGTAGGGGAAAGCACCTCGAGCGATAAAACTCCCGTAGATGGCCCCTGACTACACTGGTCACAGCCCAGAGAACAATGCACGCATGCAGGAGTACTTCTGAGAAACCCTCAAGTCTCTCTTCTTAGAACTCTCTCTAGTCACTATCTTCAACCATCACTCATCCTTCTTCTCCATTCAACAAGTACTTGCAACCAACCGTCATCAATGTATTAGCTACAGTCTCAAGTGACTCGTCGACCTCATCGATATATCTTAATATCGGTAGTGTTAGTTGAGAACACACGGCGGAAGGCGACGACCTCGATGGGGACGTCCCTCTAGCGCCGACAGGAGCGTTTAACAGCCTCAGGAAGCTTTACAGAGCGATTCACCATGATGTGGTGCAACGACTCGGAATGAGAAGTGGCACCGGCACATTACGGCAAGTAGAAGCATATCAACTCCGTGTGATCGCCATACCGGGGTTGGCAGTACCTGGAGCTGCTTGAGGAAGGTGTGGGAAGTTTAGTGTTGAGCTCGAAGGAGGGGTGATTTCATTAGATTGGGTAATTCGTTGAGGAGTCTCGATTGGCGTAGAGAGGTGATTCACCGTGCGGTAATACGGCACGCGAGATACGCTTGGGACGTACGGAAATGCTTTGAACCAATTTCGCTGGCACAGGGGTTCCCAAATAATTATGGCATCGTACGGAACCAGACGCCGCGCACGACCAAAGCCGGATAGGTGTCTGATGGCAAGATGCAGACCTCCTAGCGCTCGGATACCACGTGTTCGTGCGGTGAGGACGAAAAGGACACAGCCATCACCCTCGTGGAGGTCGGCGGTATTTTGATAAACGCCATCATCGGCAAGAACCAGAAGTAGGGTCTGCACTGCGACATCCACGACTGCACCATTGGGAATGTGTAGTAGGACGACGTGTGCGAGGACGCGTTGAGCGTCGACGGCGGCTCGGTGACCACGGTTACCAAGTGCGGCCCCCGCTACGCTGAGAAAAAGCAGTTGCACCACAATGGCTACGGCCGCCGTCAAGATCAAGGGCTTCTTTGCTCTTAAGTTCGGCACACTCTACCTCTCGTGTGGCACGTGTGGAAACATCCCTCGCAAGGTCATAGCTGAGAACATGTACGCCACCGACCTGCTCGCGAGTGCACCACCGTCAACAACGACGAGGCCATGCTCAAGAACATCCATTTCATGACGGCGGACGTCAAGAAGAACGTCACTGTCGCAAGATGGGCAGAACGGTGGTTCTGGAAAGGGAATGTCACTTTTACTCTGGTGGACGGTGTGCATCAGATTGACTTTTTGGTTTTGTAATGTTCAATCGGTGACAGGAGAAGCGTTGGTATGTGCTTTGGGCCGGACAGTGCGGTTCTTAATGTCAAAGAACAGGAAGTCGGGTCGCCGCGCAGCGTTGGTGCAAGCAACACAACCGCATTGCTGGACGGCACTTTCGTAGCTGACGCCCCGACAAAGTGGTCCGAACGAAGATGCATTGCCTATACCCGACGAGCCTCGCATTGACGGATCTCCTACGCTTGCTCCACAGCCGCAGTATATGCTTTGCACGCACACCACTCTTGTGGCAGCGCTTGGATCACTGGGTACTGCTGAAATTTACTGCCGTGGGGCTCTGAAGACCGACAGTGGCTCCACATCCGTCTAGTATTTCCTTGGCCGCGCAATTGGACTTACTAGGATGTTCGCAGATTGTAAAATGCCCTGACCGTCGATAAAACGTAGCGAGGAGCTTTCTCAGAGCCCCGGGTGTATTTCAGCTTATCTTCTTTATTGGAACAGGAGGAGTAAACAGCGGATACATAGCCACGTGCGGCATTCCAACAATCTTTGGAAACTAGAGAATTGGGCTGGTAGCGCTATAGTAAAAACAAAATTAATTTTTTTTACACAAATGCCCTTTTTCAGCTATGGTAAACTTTCGTACTACTAACACTTCTACGAGGTGACTGACACTTTGGCGGGGTTGGCCGTGCCAACGTATAGGTCCAGTCTGTACGTCGTGTTTGTGATGGTTCCATGGTCGGATCTCGTCGCCATTATGCATTGACACGCCGTCGGTGCAAGATGCGATACCGGCAACCCTAGGATGATTTCGATGTCATCGTAACGGCGTATCTGGACGCTGAACACGAGTGATATCGAGCCGATGGTGCTATTTGACAGCAACTAGCAGCACCATCCACCCTTAGAACCAAACACAGCCAGTTGGACAAACATTCATTCTGTCGACTGATTCAGATCCTGACCAGAGATAAATGGCTGCTATATAACAAGAAATTTTGTACGAACCGATTCTGTTACGCTGTGGTATTCTTCCTCACCTGAGCTTCGTTTGAAGTGACGTACCCGCGCTCACACTGGTCGCTCGACACTTGTATTCGCAGCATTTGCTCTTCACCGCACGCGCGAAAGTCTGTTGCGATTGACACTTCGCCATCTGCCTGACCGGGTCCCTATAGCGTACGTGCGTTCTGTGGTGGTGTTGCTACAAGCACACACTGGTGCGAACCTACCGGCGATCGTGTGATGTGATTGGTCGATCTCCAAGATTCGACGACGCTGATTACAAGGGTAATTTGAAGTTGCCGTTGTACATACGATCTGCAACCGATTTGCATGTATTTTATTCGCACCCCACGTTTTTCCAGGAGGAGTTAGAGAGCTGTGCATTGTTGTAGTTCATTCTAACACACCTGGTATTAACAGTTTCGCTAAACGCAATCTTAATCACTTTCGGATTTTATTTTACTACTCATATCAACTACCAAGCCTCGTTCGCATGGACTCCCGAAACTCTCAATTGGTTATGAGCCCAAGCTACGAGCTCGTGGAAGACAATTACTTTTCCACTTTCGAAAGAAACTGATTCGCAAGGGACTGCTGGCCCACATTGTCAAGCCTGGGTTCGACCAACAGAGTGATCGCTCCGCGGTGTAGTAAAAACCGATGATCTGAAGGCCCTTGGTGTGATCACTGGAGACGTGAGTCTTATCTACAAAGTCTACATCTGTGCAGTGACGATGGCTGTTGACGGGTGCGCATGCTCAAGGAGCAGTTAGACCGGAACATCGTCAAGAACCGCTTTATCGTAATGAAGAAATTGCATAAGTTCAAGATGGAGCCCGGAACGACGTTCGCGGTTCATGTGGACAAATGCAAGGAGGTCGTTCTGCATATGGAGACAATTCGCTAACCAATAGATGGAACTCGCCAACTAGTGCTTCTCCTTGGCAGTCTGACGGATGAGTACAATATGATCACCACTGTCCTCGCGAACACGCCGAACATTGCTCTCGCTTATGCGATCCAACCACTATCCGGTGTAAAAGCCTACAAAGAATCGCCATCGGCTCAGGAGCAAGCGTTCGCTACGAAGAGGAAGGAGTTCAGCAAGCGTCGATTCACTGGAAAGTGTTTCTACTAGAGCACAGGGTATTGGAGCGTAGCAAGAAAAAAAGTAGATGAGGAACGTGGGCAAGTTGCACGAGAGACTTCCGATCGCTTTCACGGCTGCGAGTTCGATGGCCAAATCGGAATGGCTCGTCGACTTTGGTGCATGTTCGCACATGACCAGTGTCCGGGACAAGGTCGTGTGTATGACGGGTCCGAAGACGCCATTTCGCATAACGATAGCGGATGGCACGAAGATCGACGCAGTTGCAAAGGGCACCGTCGAATTGAGGTTGATGGACGGGACGTCTGTCATATTGTCGGATTGGCTGTACATCCCTAAAGTTGAAGCCTTATCTCGGTGTCGAAGCTGGCCGAGCTGGATGTCGTCGCGTAGGACAGTAAGGACAAGTGTGTGTTTCGCTACGGTGACGCTACGGTGATGGAGGCGATGCGCTATGAAAACATCTACAAGTTGAAGACAGTGGGGGACGAGGTTGGTCATGTCACGTCGTATACCTCGTAAGGAGCCATGGGTCGTTGTGCACGCCAGTCTCGACCACAGCCCCTTCCAGCGCTATGGGCAGCTGTTGTCCATGGCAGATGGGGTACCTCGCATCTCAGACGATGTGTCAACGGACCACGTCTGGGCAGGTTGTTACATGGGCAAGACGAGAGCTGACGACTTTCCGCAATACCTGGAGAAGTTCGTGAAGGCGTTTGGTGCACTTTGCTAGACACACATTCCCGACGAGAAGCGCCGCAAGCTCGACGCGAATTCGTTCAAGTGTCGCTTCATGAGATAGGAGGATGGTGTGATAGGATACCGAGTTCTCAACGTGGCGATCGGGAAGGTGCAGATCGTGCGCACGGACACTGATGAAGACGAAAACGCTGTGTGGATCCCCCGCCCTGGTCATGGACAACAGTTACAGCTTGTTCCGACCGTTGGCCAAAGTGGTGATGTTATCCCGTTACAACGTGACGTAGTCATGGAAAGTGCGGCGGTTCCGTATGGATCGACATACGCTACGATCACCCGGTCACAAACACGCCATATCGACGAGACAACTCATCCGGAGTATGCAGAGGCACACACACACGGCAAGACGAGGCACCGTCGGAAATCAGGACCAGGCGTCCACGGCTGGACCAAGTTCGTGTTAAACTGCGAAATGACCATGTCGCAATCGAAGGAGGCCACGTAATCGCTACAACCGAAGAAGTACCAAGAACGTACGAGGAGGCGACTGCAGGTGAAGATCAAGACGAGTGGAGGAAAACGATCGACAGTTAGCTCGACTCGCTCATCGCTAACAAGACCTAGAAGCTGGTTCCCAAACCAGCTCACCAATGACCGATCAGTGCGGCAGCGCTTTCGCGCTAAAGCGAGATGGGAAAGGACAGGTCATCCTCGTCTCGTGGCGAAGGGGTATTCACATCAACACGGTATCGACTACGAGGAGACGTACGCGCCTGTGGCTTACCTGAACTCGATCGGCGCCAAGTTGGCAAAGTGCGCTGCTGAAGGTTGCGAGATCGAGTAGTCTGACATCGACTCCGCCTATCACAATAGAAAACTCGATAGAGAGATTTACATGGATCTTCCCGAAGGACTTCGAGAGCTCCAAAAGTTGGCGGAGGCTGAGGGTGAAGACGAGGTCGTCTGAATGCTGCTACAGGGCTGTATGGACCCACGCAAGCATCGCATGTCTGAAATGGACCCAAATTCATACTGAGCACGAGCAATACGCGAGTACCACCGACGAAACGTATAGTCATTTAAGTGAATCCAAGGTTCCGATCAAGCGATGACCAAACGGAACAGCTTCAACAACATCACCATCATAGCATAACGCTTTCTGTGGAATATAGGGAATGAGAGAAAATACCATTTATTTGCCCATATTTTGAACTATGGTACTATTGCAAAAGTAGAATTGTAGTATACACAAAAGATATAATATTTCTTTTGTATAATTTACAGGGGTTGGCGAGTAGGGCAAAAGTCTGAGTTCGTAACTTTCTTCGCACTCGCCAACCCTGGTTACTCCAAGCAAACCCCCAAAGCAACTCGGGAACAACGGGTTTATGTGTCCTCCAGGGAGACACGACAACCAATCCATCTGCTAAAGCATATCTCTTATGACCACCTTGATTTAGATAAGCGTACGGAGCAA
>QOKR01000649.1:0-27894 GCA_016880985.1 Phytophthora idaei
CTGAGTATGGGCTCTGGAATTGCTGGATCAAAGTGAACACGGAGACCGGCCTCTCGTTCTATTAAAGAAGGCGCTGGTCGCAGCAAATGACGACAAATCTGGGAACTATACTCGCAAAATTATCTGCAAACAACTTTTCAATGGAAAAGTGGAGTCCATGGTAACGTGATTCGAAAAATAAAGGGAATTTTGTGACCCATCACAAAGCATTTGCGATGCACTAAAAATGGTCCCAAAATAGTCATATTCTTTATTTCCAAACCTTGACTGCGCCGAGCAAAGACTACCTCAAAAACGAATCAAGCGCCGAGAAGATGCCGATACGGCATTTGTCAACCAATTTGTATTGTCATGTGCAATATCTTCACGACGGTATCGTCGCTTGCTGCGTTCACGTCGTGCTGCGAGGTCAAAAAGGAGAAGAACCTGCAATGTATCTTGCAAAGCACCTGTCTTCGAGGTTCAGAGCAGTTTGAGCTTCGTCAGAAAGTTATTCCCACGTGACAACGTCTTGAAATTCTCCTGAATCCTCGGTCGCTTTTAGTCCAGTGTCGGTTATAGGTGCACTTGAAACTCGATCCGTTGGAATCTTTCGGGTGTGGAGGAGCGTATCGCTTTGGTAGATAGATAGTCGAGATGGGGACTCCCTGAATTGTTGCGCTCGAAGGAGTCGCGTTGTCGGTCGGTGTAGATAAGGATGTACGGCGAAAGTTGGGTCTTTTCGGGAAACACCAAGCGTACATGATGGCATAGTAGTCCAGAAAACCACGTCGTCCGGCTGTAAATCTGTGACCCAAGTGCGGAACCTTCACACTTGCCATTCCTCGGTCCCGTGTGCTTTAGACCACCGCTGATGTTGCCATCTTCATCCACAGCAGGGTATGGATGGCACAGTCCATTGGTGATCTTGAGTTGTGGCTTAAACTTGACAGCATTTCTTCTTCAGGTGTGCTCGGCAGCCTAACGATGGCGCTGTCAACACCATTTCCATGAACCAGGATTACGTTGGTGACATCGTGGAGTTCGACGGCTCGTCGGTGATCGGCAAGTGGAACCAGATGACGCAGCTTACAGGCTTAGACCACTTGGCTGTGACCGGTATCACCCTGCTCTACCAGATCTTTGGCATCTACGAGGCTCATGCAGAGCTGCTCTACAGTCTGCCGGTGGGTTCGAGCTCCTCGCGTCGCCTTGTCGTGGCTAATAGCACGGTCGCCACCAAGCTGGACAGCGCTATTTCTTCGCTAACAACAGCTGCTGCCAGCATCCAGACCCAGGAAGACCTTGAGGCGCTGTGCGAAGACCCCATCAACACGTACGCAGAGAACTACTGCGCCAACATGTTGAACGCCACGCTGGTCAACGACACGATAGCAACGGCCAATGCTACGGTGGAAGCTGTCACGAACACATCTGTCAACACGGACGTAAGCTCTACTCGTATGCTGCGCGGATAAAACTGCAAGTTAATAATGAGAAACTTAGTACTTCGTACTACACAACAGAGTTATATGTACGAATCGAAGAGATCTGGAATTGTCTAAGAAGAAATGCACCAGTTTAGTTTCATAAGACATCACTTGCCTTTGCCTGCCGTGAATAAGCGTGGTGCTTATCCGGCAACAACTTCAGGAATGATTATTGCATTTTCATGCTCGTTCTTGACGCCAATATTGATACTGTGCATGTGAACTATATTGGTTCGGAGCCTTCAACATGTCTTGATGGAGAGCTCCTCCAGGCCTCGCTACATGTCAGTCCCGAGTGTATCCTAAGCTCGTAATCCTGTCATTTCGTATTCCACCGCGTCAACAATGGCCATCGTCATCAACTGATATCCTACAATCCCATCCTGCTCTATTATTATCTGTCGGACGATGTTTTGGATTAATTTACTTTTTCGGTTTGCCTTCGACCACCGCCACGATGAACCTGTACGCATGTATAGTTACACGTCCACCGTTGTTCTGGCAGACATCATCAACCATGACGAGGTGCAGCCATTTGCTCAGCTTAAACCGAGTCGGTAGTCAAGCTGAGGGTATCGGGTGCGTAGCGACTTCCAAGGAAGATGGAGAGAACGTCAAGTGGTAGCAACATGGTCAAGATGTTCGGGTACGAGATCTTCTGGAGCTTCCAGTTGTACGTCAAGAACGTGTCCTTAGTAGCATAACTGTAGTAGTAGACGTCGTCCAGTGTCTCGACCCACGTGCTCTCCTCCTCGGCTCCAGCTACCGACAGACTCCAGATGGATACATCCTTGAAACTTGAATCGAAGATGCTACTGGAGAACACCCAGTCGAAGTATTCCTGCAGAGTCTCGTCGTCTTGCTTGGCTGTGATCCCTCACTGGTCCAGTTGAGCATCATAGAGGAGATCCACAGAGTCCCCAAAGATGCCGAGTACATTGATGATCGACACCAGCAGGTCCTTGATCGTGTCGCCGATTTCCGAGAAACCATCCGCCAGCGTCGTGCCCTGGTTTGGCGTTGAAATAGTCGTGATGGAGTGGATCCAGTCGTGTCCGCCTTCAAATAAAGGTGACGTGTAGGTGGTTTCTTCAACTGGGGCTCCGGTTGTGCCCTTTTCGAGCATCTGAGCCAGCATTCGGATGGTCTGACCGCCCATACTGTGGCCTATGAGGTGGATTTTGTTAACCGATCCTTCCGAATTCGTCTCGCCCCACTCCGGATACAGACCCGTGTAGTTCTTGCCGAAGCGCAAGTGATCGTAGTTGGTTGAGTGAGCAGCACCGTAGTCCGTCACGCCTCCTTTGATCTGTGCGTACAGCTCGCAAGCTCGGTCCCAGTTGCTGGAGAACGGACCAATCGACGCCGTGTAGACTGTGTAACCCAGTGCTTCGAGCTCCTCTTGGATGTCTCCTTGGATACCTCCCCAGTACTTGAAACCGAGCAGTTCGTCTCGACCCCAGCCACCAAAGCCGTGCACCAGTACCACCGGATACGTGTTGGTGGCATGGGAAACCACGGCACTAAGCAGCAATAGAGCAACGCTGAAGAACAACGACATCGTCCTGGAAAGGCAGCAGCGGTTGTGAACTCCAGTGCAAGTTTGAGAATGGCCATCAATCATCGATTCGATGAGGTACCGATCAGGCTAACATGTAAGTGGCTTTTCTCGGGAAAGGTTAGGAAGCAATGCAAGCACACCGCGGTGACAGCACCCCAATGAATTTAGGTCTTATAACCGCGCGATGATCAAGCTAATCGAGGCATCTGTTCGTGCAGTAGATGTCCACGATCATAGCATCGCTGCCCACCCTGAGTCGAACCTTGAGGTGGACACGAATCCGATATCCCACGCAGACAGACAACATCACTTCTCGATGAAACAAACGAGCTACAGGTGACCCGACCATGGGAAATGATGCCAGCTGTAGAGGCGTTGCCAACGTAGAGCCAACGCGGCGTTGGCTCTGCAAGATTTCGGTGATTGCTGAGCTCGCCCGCGGGCCAGGGGTGGTGGACAGTGCCTGGACGATGATCACTATCCTCTTCAGGACGAGAGTCGTTGTGAAATACTGTGTACGAAGTACAGTACACACTTACATGCAGACCGTTGACGAAAGCTTCATGCATGAGCGAAACCAAAGACGAACTCCACATTTCCGTGGCTTCTAGGTCGAGCTAACCTCGTTTGCAACTTGCTCTGAATGACTCCTTTCACTTCAACTTGGCTCTTCCACAACCATTTCTCGAGAAGTCTTCGGTACAGTAGTAACTTGTCAATAATTCTGATGACAGCTTCAACATGAACCAATTCAATACATGCACCACGTTGTTCAATTACACACTACTTCAGTCCGACGCAGGGGCTGCATAATTCGACAGTCTTCCATCGGAGACGCTGCCTCCTATCCTCGTAGACGACGCGTGGGGGCGGCCTCGAGCATCTTGGTGCAGTAGCTCTGTGCGTACGAGTTCTTCGGACTCTGGCACAGCGACTCCAGATCGCTCTTGGTCTCCACGCTCGTCGTCGCCGCAGTCAGCTCCACAATGGCGGTGTCGAGCTTCGCCACTGCAGCCGGCGCATCTGCCAGTCGACGAGAGCTCGAACTGGCAGGCAAAGCATACAAAAGGGCCGCATGCCCCTCGTACAGATCCAGCACCTGCGTGTGCAGCGTAATGCCGACTACAACGAGGTGGTCGAGACGATTGAGCAGCGGCATCTTGTTCCATTTGCCGAGTTGAGACGCTCCAGCGAACGTAACAGCGGCCCCCACTCCATCGGAGCCCATAGAGAACGTGTTGACGACGCCGTCGTTGGGCTGCCAGTCAGTTGAAAGCTTGAGTTTATCAGGTGCATATCGTCCGCCAAGGAAGACGGCGAGTGGGTCCAATGGATGCAACATAGTCAAGAGATTAGGCAGCGAAATCTTGCGTAGCAGCAAGTCGCGCGTGTCGAACGTGTCGACTGTGGTGTAGCTATAGTAGTACACGTCGCTCAGCGTTTTAACCCACGCAGCCTCCTCCTTTGCACCGCCCGTGGATAAGCTCCAGAGACACACGTCTTTGAAGCTCGGGTCAAAGATCCTACTCGAGAACACGCGATCGAGATACGCTTGAATCGATTCGCCCGACTGTTTGGTCGTGATCCCCCACTGGTCCAGCTTGGCGTCGTACACCATCTTGGCGCTGTCTCCGAGGATTCCCACGACACTCAGCACACCCGCCAGTAGGTCCTTGACTGAGTCTCCAATAGTGGAGAAGCCGTTGCCCAAGGTGGTGCCTTGGTTGGGCGTGGAGATGGTCGTGATAGAGTGCACCCAGCTCTTTCCTCCCTTGAACAACGTGTGGGACGATGGGTCCTCCCCAATCGGAGCACCGGTCGTGCCGTGCACCAGCAGTTGAGCGAGCATTCGGACGGTCTGGCCGCCCATACTGTGCCCCACGAGATGCACCTTGTTGATGGAGCCGTCCGAGTTGGCAGTGCCCCACTTCGGGTATAACCCGGTGTAATTGCGTCCGTAGCGGAGGTGGTTGTGCGTAGCCGAGTGTTTCTGGCCGTAGTCTACTTGCCCGCCTTTGATGATCGCGTAGAGCTCACAGGCACGGTCCCAGTTGCTGGCGAACGGCCCAACCGCAGCAGTGTAGACTGTGTAACCATGAGCCGTGAGTTCATTCTGGAAATCGCCTTGAATGCCGCCCCAGTACCGGAAGCCTAGCAGCTCGTCGCGACCCCAACCGGAGAACCCGTTGACCAGGATGATCGGGTATTTGTTGGTAGCTTGTGTCGGCGAAGGAGACAAAGTCACGACGAGTACCAACAGTGCGAAACGTAGCAGCGCCGACATCCTTGGACTTGATTGAGCTGTGAAGGACGAGGCGAATTGCAAAGTGATCCAGGTAGCGCGGACAGCAAGACGCCACCAGGATATGGTGATGAAGATTCAAGCTTCGGGTTGCACTTTGGCAGCGGAGAAACGTCATGGAGCACGCCGGCAGTCACTGCTTTGACACGGTGCAGCCCGAGTCACAGGCTGTGCAGGCACCACTTCAAGGTGCAGCCATCTGATGCCAATCGTCGAGGAAAAACAGACTGGGGAGCAGTGCCACTGTAATCTGCGGGATGTCATGAACTTGATGCCTGGTTGACTGCATGATTCAGTCTGAATCACGCCCGAAGTTCGGACTCCAAACCACACTGCACGCATGACTCGACTATATCGTCTCCGAGAATGGGTGCTTGAAGTTAAAGAGCTAACTCTTTAGCTCTTTCACGACGCACGTTGATTCGGTCACTGCTGCGAACGTGAAGCTTTGAAACTGTGGTTCTGTCAGTTGGACAGATTGCTTTTCCCAATGCGAAATTAACAACCCTGTTTGCCATCTCTGCATTACCTAGAAGGTGATAATACATAATACCCGATTGTTGCTGCCGTGGAGGTGGAGACCGCATTGTATATATTGTTGCCAGGCTCACAGCTCGAGACCGCAACGAGAGCTCACCCGCGATACAATCACAGCAAATTGACTACGGTCAAAGTACTCGATACTAACATGTCCCCCCCCCCCCCGAACTTTCTACTACGTCGTAGTGGGGTTAGCATTCTGGTGATTTGGTCCGCTGCGGTGGACCGACAATGTTTGGCAAGTTTGTCATCAATTGCTTTACCCTAGCAGAAAAGTAGTTTCAGACCACTTTTGATGACTTCAATAGAAAGGTTATTAAACGAGTTAACCTATCTCATGGTATTGTGGTGCATGTACTACGGAAGATGGTTCCAGGATATAATTGTTGCTGCGACCCGGAGTTGACGATCGCGCATCACATGTACGGTTCCAGTTTTCGTAGCGATTCAGAGCTGGCAGCCCTCCCCAAACCCATGGAATCGCGTGTTGCAGAGTACATCTGCACAACTTTCCTGAATACTGACATTTCTCGGCAGACTAGTGGTTCTTTAACCAGGCGCTTCTCCAGCACATTCAACACTTCGAGAGCCTGAACTTTTTTCTCGATAAGCATGCAAAGTTGTGCCGTGTCCAGTACAAACGTTGCAAAAGCCAAAGTGGTTTCACAGAGCTCTCTTACCGATGCAAGCGTGGGAACTTTAACGGCTGCGTGATCAACTTGATAGACCTTCTGCATCATATGTATGATTTGGGTGGACTCGGACGCAACGCTCTTCTGTAAGTCCACACTGATCCCGCTTGTTCTGCTAGGGTCAGATAACTGTGCGGCTGCCTCTCGGAATTGATTGATGACGTTGCATGCGTACTGGACGTCTTCGACTTTGAGTTCTGCAGGGATATCTGGATCTCGCAAACGAACAAGTGTTGCGGATGTTTTCGCAGGTGAAATTTCCACCAAATTGTCAGTTTTGAGCGCGTTGTCACTCCAAGCGATAGGGTTTCCATCAGCTAGAGATATCTGTTGCTGTAGATGCAGACACATCCACGGAGGATTTGCCACTCCTGTTTTCCTTCTTCTTCTTCGCAGAATTTCCCTTATCTTTCTCAACACTTTCAAACGCAGGAGGACGCTCTTCTCTACGCCGGACCAACACAGACCGTTGAGCGTCTTCAACTGGAAGACGTTGACTGCGTGGCGGAGGTGTTCATGAGCGCAGAGCAGCCAGTCCAAGAGGAAAGTGACGGCGCGCACATAGCGCTCGTACTTCCCCATGGCCAACACCATGGGGAGATTTGCTTTTATTTCTAAATCGCTGGGACTTTAAATCCCAGCTTTTTCTAGAAAAGGTTTTAGATAAATAGGGGTAGTCAAAGTTGCTTTCAGATAGGTTTTCAGATGGGGTCGGAATTTTCAACTCATTTCAGATCGCCATCTAAACGATAAAAGCTACTGTGTCGCTATCTGAAAACAGATGGAAACCGGAAACTTTTCAGCCAATAAGATGATTTTGAGCGGCATTTTTCTATCTGAAAATCGATCTTTGACTACCCCTAATAAAGGGGAAATTGATTACTAGACGGATTTTGCAGGACATCTACAGGACATTGTGATCTGCACTTTTAACCAATGACAGAGGAGGCTAAAATGAATTAAAGCCAATCAGTTTGCTTGTTTCACTTTTACGTTCCTACAGTATCCTCCTCAAGCCGCTTCCGCCTGTTGGTTTGATATATGCTGGGAGCAGTGTTCGCACACACTGCTGCGCTGCGAACACTTCTGCAACAGCTCGCTAGTGTACTGCTAGAACAGCTTACACGGCATCAGGTGCAAGTCCTGGACCAATGCATCGGTCTATTGCTATTGGCAGGGTTGCCAGAAGTAGATTAGTGAGTTCGTTTAAGATATGAGCTACAGCCTTATAACGAGAGTTAAAAACGCGTCCCGCTCTACAACAGAGCGGACAACGTCTATTTTGTAATGAGCCAAACAGAATTAGGGTATCCGCATGGGGAATTGGTAAACGTAGAATCGGAAGATGGCCTGTAACGGGCTAATAGGCTCGTTTCTAGCTTACATTCACAGCAGGGAACGGGTAGGCAAATTAAACTATGATCATCAGGAAGGTGGTCGCGTCGGAGCACCGAGCCGCCACAGCCAACTATCTATAAGGGTTTCTGATTGGTCACGGCTCGACCAGTGGGGGCCGTGACCTGGGACGGGCAACACAACAGCCCGTCACACCACCCCCTTCCCAAGGCAGAAGCAACAAATATAAACTAAAAGCGAAGAAAGAAACTAGAGAACGGGCGACGGGGCTTGAGACATCAGTCAACAACTTGCGGCGCGCAGAACAGCAACAATAGCGGCGAACAGCATGGACGCCGGCAGAGCTCCCGCATCGGGGTCGGACGAAAGCAGCAGGTACGCCGACACCCTCGAGCGGCACCGTCTGCAGTGGCGTCGTCAGGCCGTTCAGCGACGGAGAGATGAGAAGCTGGTTCGAGCGCTGGCGTGGCACGGGCGGCAAGAGCGTCACGGTGGCACGCACCGTGACCCAGAACTCCCTCAACCAGGCGTGGACGTCGTTCGTGGACCGCTGGAACGAGGAGATGGGCGCTGCGTTTCGAGCATGTCGGTGGGGGCACTGTCAGCGAAGATCTGCGAGCTCTCGCGGAGCTCAGACCGAACTTGTTGTTATGTCCATTTCTTGGAGGGTTGTCTATACTGTCGCGTGTACGATCCCCTGCGACCATATGAGTCGTAGCGGAACCGATTTATCGCCAAACATCCGCTGTCAGAAACCGAGCAAGAGTGGTTCGGCTGGTACCGTCGCCGTCTCTACGAGGCTAGGCTAGGCGCGGCTCGCTGCACGAGTCGCCTCGTATATCGCCACCACGTCCGGTATGTCCTGCTGGAGCGTGAACCGAGGCTCCCAACTATCGATCATTGGGCCCAGCCACCGGACAAGGTACTGCCGGTGCTCAGGAATACAGCCGTCGCGGTGCAGAGCGCCACGACCGAGATGGTGACGGTTCGCCTGCGGCCGCGCAGGGCGGGCGCGATGGTCATCGTAGCGCAGGATCCCTTCCACAATATGACGAACATTCACCACGCTATCCACGAGGGGTGCCGGGCCGTCACGCAGAGGAGGAGCGTGGTCGCTGGGAGGGCGCTGTGATCGCGCAGCGTCTCGATCGGATGACTCGCAGCTTCGAACAGCTGGGACAGGACAATCACGAGCCCCGCCATCGGGAGGAGCCGTGCGACGTACCGCCGCAGGATGAACGCTGGCAGTATCAGCGTCGCTGGGGATAGTCGCGGGTCGGTAGCGGCGCAGCCTCCCGACGTAAAAGGTGGGATGAAGGTGTAGCGCGGTAGAAAGTTGGAGCGTATAGGCATCACCTAAAACCCTTAGCATCTTGAACGGTCCAAATGCGTCATAGAAGGCGGTTTAATACCGTCGGTTGATAGCAAAACACTGTCACCCACGTCAAATTTGTCGAGGTTTTTACTCCCTCGACGGCCGGCTTATTTCTTATGTCGATCAACAGCCGCAGCGATCGCGTCGCGGATGTAACGGGCCACGGTCTCATGCCGTTGTACGAAGTCAAGGACGGCAGCAGCATCCGGTGGGTGTGGCACCGGACGCGGAGCGAAGTTAGCCGGAGGTGGACCGCCTGATGTCGGCGGTCACATCAAATCGAAGCGCTCGACGCTGCCTCGGGTTAATCAGCGTCCTCGACGAACAATTGGCCAGGTCCTGTGAGGCATCAGACGTTGCTCCCATGGCCGATCGTGTGCGGACGCCGTTCCTGGCAGCTCGCGCGGAGGCGCGGGTGATACCCGCGTTGAAGAGGCTAGCGTGGGTCTGGTCTCACGTCACGGGACCACCATCTGCGGCTTCAGCAGCGGACGCGGGTTCTTCCGCATCGTCGTCATTGGTATCGCGAGATGGAGGTGGGCGCTCCAACCCAAGGAGCGCCGGAGCCCGAGGATGGCGACCGAAGTTAATGAATAATGGCGTCAACCCGGTTGATGCGTGAACAGCATTGTTGATCGCGAACTCCACCTTTGGAAGAAATGAACTCCATTACTTGAACGACGTGGCGAAGCTCCTCAACACGCCTTACACTACTCGGTTAGCGCGTTCAGTCTGTCCGTCTGTCTCTGGATGTGACGCGGTGGACATCTCTAACCGCGTCCCGACAAGCTTGAAGAGCTCGGTTCAGAAAGTGGCAGTAAGTCGTGGATCTCGGTCAGATACGATCGAGGTAGGAAGACCGTGGTGCCGATAAACAGTGTCAAGGAAGAGCGCTGCGGACTGGGCCGCGGTGATTGAGCGGCCGGAGCAAGATGCACTATCTTGCTAAATCTGTCGACGAAAACGAAGATGCCAGTGCGGCCTTGCGCGTCGCGAGGCAGGCCGAAGCCGAAGTCCATACTCACTGAAGTCCACGCGTCTCGTGCAACAGGTAGCGGTCGAAGCGGAGCTTGCCTCGACGGGGGCGGTTTTACACTCTGGCACACTTCACAAGAGCGTACCCACTTCCGCACCCATTTGTATATGTGTGGCCAGTAGAAGTTCCGAGAGACTCTTCTCGCGACCGAGGTGTCCGGCACTGGGTGTGTCGTGGAATTCGTGAATTATGCGAGCGCGAAGATCGTCGTCCAGCGGGGTGACGATACATGGAGCGTCGACGCGGTCGACTTGGTACGACATAAGATCATCATCCAGGGCGTATCGGTCAATACGAGAGCGGCTTCGTGGGGACAACCGGCGCCGCACTGAATCCGACGGCGCCTTCAAGTACTTGGTCATCTCGGAGCACGCTGCATCATGCTCGTAGGCGGCGGCTATCACATCTCAACATGGACTGGTCGCTACGATCGTGACTGCAGCGACTCCTTCCGCGACGCACACTCGTCATCATTCTCTTCGTCGCCAATAGCGTGGCAGCCCCACTGCGTACGGGGATCGTAGTCCGGACGACGCGAGAGCGCGTCGGCGAGGATGTTGGTCTTGCCGGGCTTGCAGTGCACGACGAAGTTGTACTCGGAGAAAAGCGACAGCCAGCGCGCCATGCGTTGGGACAGATGAGGGCTCTTCGTCGCTGTCCGCAGCGATCCATGGTCAGTGCAAACAGCGAAAGTTTGTTCACACAAGAGGAACACACGGAACTTGACGAGCGCGTAGCGCATGACCAGGAACTCCTTGTCGTTGACGGGGTAGTTTCGCTCCGACACCTTCAGCTTACGTGACTGGTTGCTCACCACGCGCTCGCGTCCCTCGTTGGCGAACTGCATCAATGCACAGTCAATGGCAAAGTCACTGCGTCACAGACCACGCGGAATGGTTTCGAGTGATCAGGCAGCATCAAGACGGGTGCGGTGGATAAGCTTGTCTTCACCGCGTCGAAAGCAGCCTGATGTTCTGAGCGCCACGAACCCCGTGACATCTGCCTTGAGTAGCTGTGACAACGGGCAAACAGTCGATGCGAAGTTCTTCGAGTAGTTGTGGAGATACGTCGCGAGCCCCAGTCATTGTCGAAGTTGCTTCTAAGCGCAGATGGCCTCGATCTTCTCCGGGTCAGCACGGACGCCTTCCTTGCTGACATAGCTTCTGAGTAATGGGATCCCGGGAGCACAGAAGATACTCTTCTTCAAATTGGCGTACAACTTGTTCTCTCGCATCACTTGTAACACCTGCCGCAGGTGTTGGAGATGAACCTTCACATCCGTCATGCAGCCCTCGGCACGACTGTGAACGAAGATGTCGTCGAAGTAGCTTGGCGCGAAGCTTCGGAATGGACGGAGAAGGTTGGATACCACCTTGTTGAAGGTGGCAGGTGCATTCTTCAACCCCTGCGGCATCACAAGCCATTCCCAGAGCATCCCACTAGGTGTGCTGACAGCAGTCAGCGGCACGTCGTCGTCGTGCATCAGGATCTTATAGAACCCGTCCTTCAACTCAATAGAGCTGTACTGGGTACTGCCGGACATGGTGTTGGACACCATGTCCGTCCGTGGAATCAGTGTTTGCGCCGGAATCGTGGTGTCATCGAGCTTGTTCAAGGCGTGCACAATACGCCATCCACCCGTAGCCTTCTTCACGCAGAACGTTGGGCTAGAGTGCGGGGGCACGCTCTCACGGAAGTGTCCCGCTTGGTGACGGCTCTCGAAGAAAGCGTCAATGACTTCCGTCTGCCGCACGGAAGCGGCCACTGTCAAGTGACGCAGTATTTGACACCGGGCGTGAGGTCGATCTCATGCCGGACTCCACGATCGGGGGGAAGTACGGCAGAAACCTTCTCCGGGAAGATCTCGATGAACTCATGGACAAGAGGGGCAACTGGGTTACCGGACGCTTCGAGCGTCGGCAGCGGTCGAGCGGCGTACCGAGCTTCACGGGCCGTCTTCGGTTCGGCTTCTTTCGGACGCATTCGAGTGTCCGACGCTGAGGTATCAGCGTCCAACTCGACCGCTGCCATGGAGGCAGCGACTTCCGGGACAATCACGCAGAATTGCTTGATCTCTCCGCGCTTCAAGTCACGGAGGAAGTGTTTCCACGAGGGACCAGGAGTAGCGCGATTGACGCAGCGTCGCACGGAGGACGTGCGACTTCGACTTCTCGTACACGCTCGACGTTGTCGTCGCCGTCCCCCAACAGGACCGAGATCGTTGAACACTTGGATGGTGTGCGAGGTCGACGCGGCTTTCGTCAACCACGACGACGAACCGGACGCGGAGCCCTCTCCGCGGTAGACGATGAAAACCACGCTCGATCACGCCTGCAGCGATTGGTAGGCTCGGCGTCTGGATACGGGGATACTCGACTCGACCGCATCAACTTCTTCAGGGAGCTCCCGCTCGATCACCCGCGGGAGCTCATCCTCGACCGCTTGTGAGAGACCACGCTCAACCGTGGTGTCATCTTCGTCTTCTGGGAGCTGGACCACCCGCGGGAACTCATCCTCGACCGCTTGTGGGAGGCCATGCTCAACCACTTCATTCCATGGGAGCCACTGCTCGTCGGGATGTGGGAACCCATGCTCGACCACGTCCAAGGTGTCCTGAGGCTCCTGTTCAGGACCGGCACAAGTTGCACGCTCACACGCTGCACACGAATGCCCATTGCTCTCTTCGGATACAGCAATGGTCATGGAGTCGGGGTCCACGACTGCAACATGTGGCCAATGGTTGTGCTTTCCGCTTAGGAACGCCAACACAGCGTTCACGTCGATGTCAAGTGGACGGACAGTTCGGGTCAACCAGTCGATGTGGGGCTGGTGACGAGCGAGCCATGGGACACCAAAGCCAGAGTCGAAGAAACCGCTCAGCTCGATCAGCAAGAAGTCGTCCGATCCCTAGAAGCCGTCGAACGCGTACGAGAAGATGGCCTGGTCCTTTCCGGACACGCATTTCCGCCGGTAATGCCGACAAACTCTCAGCGCGAACGAAGTTGTTCGTCGCGCCTGAATCCAATAGCGCGTAGATAGGGCGCGTTGCCCCATCAACGTCGAGACTGAGCACGATCAGTCTCGAGTCGCTGCCGGAGGTGATGGCAAACAGTTGTACTCAAAGCACAGGAGGGCTAGGAGGACGTTCTACCACCAGAGAACCGTCACCCCTTCCACGGCCAGTAGGGCGCCCCGCACCTACTGGTTGTCGCCGTTTTTTGCTTGTCCAGCAACTGCGACGTCGCTCTCGATCGTGACATTCGCCACGACTGGCGCTAGAGCGCCGCACACAGCCGCGCGATGTCCTGGCTTGCCGCAACGTAAGCATTTCATCGGCCGCGAACCGCGCGGCTACGAGCGTGGTCTTGAAGCCGATGACGTCGCCCCGCGACGTTCATCGTACTGTCGATCTCCATCGGTTCCGGCTCCGGTTCAGACGCCGGAGCGTGAGAGACGTCGAAAGCTAGCGACGCCGTCACGCTGTAGTCTTCGCGTAGAGCATCAGCGAAGGCTTCCTCCAGCGTGGAAGAAGTCTTCCGCTTCAAGTAGACGCACTGGTATCCAGCGCTCAAACCGGAGATGAAGACATGGATGTCGTGTAGTAACACGCCGAAAATGTAATAGCACACTTCCACACCAACAACACCCACAAAGTCACGAGGACTCAGTAAGCTTTTATGTGGGCAAAGAACCTGAAAGCTCAGGAACTACCCTGCCAGGTTGGCTATGAACTCTGTGCTCCGTGTGTCCCGTTTGCAAGCCACCGAAAATTCAACACTACTAGCCGCGAACAACGGCTAGAGTGTCCTCTCTCACGCAAATATACCCCGCAGTCTCTATAACGATAGGGTACCGGACTTGTTTCAGACGTGATACGGGGGTGCCGGGGTTATACTCCGAACGGTAAGAATATATGGAGAGAATTGAGAGTGTAGGACGATGCGAGCGAGGCTTGTAGTCGATGTGAGTCGCTGAATGGAAATTTGAAAGTGATATTGATTGAGTTAGAAGTCTTAGTGCTGCTTGCTACCTCCTACATGCAGCCCTTGTATCCTCCTACTATGGGCAAGTCCGCGTATACAAAAAGTATACTGCAACGGACACGCTTATATACAAAGATGCATACAAATCGTATTATGCAACATACACACCTGTTTGCAACGGACACGTTTGCATACAGTGTACACGCCACCTGTCACGATTGTCCTCCCGCGGCAGATCCCATGATAGACCAGATTGAAGTTGTCGTCCAATCATAATCCAGGGTACCAAATGAACTACCAATCAGGTCGCGCCATTCGTGTCACTTCAACTGCAGCACGCGCCGGGCACGCGTATGCCATGTGCCTAGCGGTAGGTATCCAGCGAAGCAGAGAGCGTACAAGTTTCACCAACACACAGCGATAACTCGCTTCTCAATACAAGGCCACTACTTCTGTCTCTTGGTCCTGCCGGATGAACACAAACTACCACCAGTAGGAGTGCTCATCGACAGTAATATCCAGTCTACCGGGACTATCCCACCACTACCACGTACTCACCGATAGCCGGACGTGCCCTTGTGTGGTTGAGAGTAAATGGTGTTCTATTATTCGAGCCCGAAGGATCTAAATGTAATATCTAGTTCCTACTATCTACCAATACAAATATCAAGTATAAACATGTCCGTTTTGGATCTTTCAACCCACTACCGACGACTCGAAGGGTCGTCTGAGCTCGAACCGTCGCAACTCGTACCGTCGCAACTCGTACCGTCGCACCCGGTCACATGAGAGTCGTTGGGTCCTTTCCCGTCGTTGCCGTTAAAAATCTCACCCGCCGAAGCCTTCACAATTGCCACCGTCCACTCATCTGTGGCCCTTGAGCACTGCATCAGTCGAAACGGTCGGTACCGACGACTCAGCGGATAATGGGAAGCGGCGGCTGCATGAGAATTCCGGCCGCACGTCTTTGAATATGTCTCATGCCAGTCACGTCTCAGTGCAGATGCCGGCCCGAAATTACACGTCGCGTCGTCATTGCCCTAGCTTTTGATCCAATCAGCAGGAGTCATCGTATTTCCGTCCAATCGACTCTCGCGAACTTAGTGGCGCGAACTTTGACGGGTTTTGACACGCCCGTTGCTACGAAGCCTCCAGTCTTCGACTTCAAAAGCAAATCGCTACGCCACAAAGCTGTGTCACCATGTCCACGGGATGCGTCGTGATGCACGATATGAAGTGTCGCGCACGCTGGATGTACTCGAGCATGGACATGCGGCCCGGATTCAGCGACAGGAAAGCCGATCGTTGGGCCCTCTCGTCTTGGGGCGGCTCAAACGCGAGCCGCAAGTCGGCCTTCATTACATACATTGTCGGGAAGCAGGAGGCGTCGGCAACGAGTGTGTCCAGCGTCCATCCCTTCGCCTTCCCCGCCAACTTGGATAGGAGAAAACGAGTGCGTGCGAGCTTGGTAGACAGCTGCCGGGTTTCTATCGCAATGCCCACTTCGCATAACCATCGGTTCAGGTGAAGGCGGCTGTCGCCTTCCCCGCTGTAAGTCAAGCCATCGAGCTTGGCGATGTCAGTCTTGTTCTTGGTCGGCGTGGGAGTCGACAGTCGATGACGAAGGTCGGCGAGTTCACGCGCCATGAACTCCTGGGCGCACCGGCGTTGTTGCGTTTCCGTACCGGCGGTGAGTAGCGTCTGGATAACGGTATCGCCGGACGCTGCAGCGAGGCAGTGTATCGCCTCCCACTCAATCGGTGATAGGTGAGGAAAGATGGCATGTTCGAGGGAAGTGCTGGTCGCCTTTGGCGCGTCGCTCATCGACGTATCGTTCATCTTGGTGGCTGGACGGATTACGAAGTGCTACCAGGTGTAACGGACTAATAGGCTCGTTACTAGCTTACACTCACAGCAGGGAACTGATAGGCAAATTAAACTCTGATCATTAGGAAGGTAGCGGTGTCGGAGCACCAAGCCGCCACAACCAATTATCTAGAAGGGTTTCTGATTGGTCACGGTCCGACCAGAAGGGGTCATGACCTGGGACGGGCAATACAACAGCCCGTCACATGGCCCGAATATAATAGAGCTCTCTAAGCACAAGGGGGCTAACGTACTTCTTGTAAACAACGCTTACAGTTAGTGTACTGTGCAGTAAAATGCTTGCGAAGTACACTTTCTATATTATATGTGGTGGTTGTGCCGAAAGCGTTTTCGCGTGTACTGACAAACAAGCCAAAGGTAGGTAACGTTATTGGGTGTTTTAAACCGCCATGGCGAAGGGATTGGAGCCAATTTTGTATCCGATGGAGAGACTCCAGAATTCGGAAGACGAATCGGGTGATGATGGGTAATTTCGGTAAGGGAAAACTCACAGTAAGGTAACGATCGTGTGTTTGTATGTGTCCACGTGGCTACTAGCACTAGCCGCACGGCTAGATATCAATTGTAGCGCTTCGGATAGCGAGAGAATGCATGAGAAGAGGAATGCTTCAGAAACAATTCACATTGGCATTTTACCTGAATTCAGTATCCATTTTATTTTTAACTAAAGTTTAGGTTAGCCCACTGTCCTGATCAACATCATTGAGTTCTGCGTTATCGAAAATTGCCGTCGCCAGAACGGGGGAAATAGAGTAGAAATGAGTTTCTTTAGTGATCGCTTTGCAGCCTCCCCACTCGGACGTTAGGTAGATGGAGGGGGGGGGGGCGTCGCCGCTGGGTAACACATCAATGGTTGCGGTAGGTTCCTCCGTCCGATCTAATCTGAATTCTGCACCTCTACGATTAATAGTCCTTCTGCTCTTCCGTCAAAGTTGCACTGTTATGCGACGCATGTAAATTTGTATTGTATACTGGTACTTCATGAATGAACGTTAGATTATCTGGCCTCCACGATGTAAATTAACTGAATACCAGCGGGTAAGAAGTCAGTAAGAGTATGGTCAGTGTGTACCTTTATGTTTTTAATGTTCCGCCTTTTGCTGTGACGCATACCGCTTGCTGGGATCTCTTTATTTTTGTGTTTGTCGGCCACGAATCTGAAGTCAAGTGAAGCGTAACGTGGATATCTGAAAAGACTGGAGACAGTTCGACTATCCGAGCGTCCGCTTGTCTCGAAGGGCTCGCGTTCTGTTCAGCACACGACGCTGACTCAGCAAGAAGCTGGGATTCACATTCAGCAGTGAGCCGACGAAAAGACAAAAAGACAGAATAATGTTCAGCTCATGAAACAGTTCTTCTCCGTGCCATGCCAGTTGAAGAGCTCATTTCCAGACTTGCTGTCCAAGTATCAGTTCCGTTCCAGTATCCACCGCCATGACACTCTCCACACGTGTCCGCAGCGAACTATTCTCCATCGGATTGGATGATCGGAGTCCAATGCTCATCAAGCTGTCCCAGACTCGTCCATTTGGCACAAGCAACACGAAGAAGAAGGCCACCAAGAAACTCGCAATGGTCGCGAACGAAGCCACCCCACAGGGAAATCTCGACCGCAAAACGCCTCCACGCCACGGACAGCCGTGGACGACTGAAGAGCACGAACTATTCCTTCAAGCACTGGAGATACATCCGACCGGGCCGTGGAAAGATGTGGCCTCTTTTGTCGATACGCGCACCACTCGCCAGGTCATGACGCACGCTCAAAAGTACCGCGAAAAAATTAAACGTCGTCGCCGGGGTCTATCAACGCCCAAACAGAGTATTTCAAGGTCGGAAATCTATCGCGACCTCGCAATCGCCACCAGCCCCGACGGTGTTGGTCCTAACTCGTCGGCAACTGTCGGCACGTCTCCAACCACGGTCGACAGGCACCCAGGTGTGGCCGCGAAACCGCAGCAGCAGGACGACTGGTTCGATCACGTGTCTTTGGAGGATATAGACGCTGCCTTTAGATACTTTCAGGAGCTCGACGATCCCACCTTGTTCCTCACGGAAAATGATGAGCTGCCTGACTGTGATCAACTTCTAGAAGTAAATCCGAACGAGGACGGGGGCAATTACATGGCTGGTACCATAGATTCCGCGCCTTAGATAGAGGTACAGCGTTGTCCAAGATGCGGCCAGAGAGCTAATTAGTCCCAGGCGGCCAGTAATGAGTCGAACGTATATTTACTATGCACATAAATACCATAATTCATGTTTGAACCATATTCTTTCTTTTTTAAATTGATGTCACTTTAGTTGCCAAACGAAAACGTTTGACATCTGGTTTTAGAAAGCAACTAGCCCAATCATTCGATCAGATCTCTGGATAAACAGCAAACGGCATTCTGAAAGTGATTTTATTCGCAGGGGCCTTACGCTCTCGACCACTTAGACGCTCGGTATAACACAACTGCGCCCGACATTGTTTCCTAAGCGTTTTCTGAAAGCGTTCGGGAAAAGATTCTGTCGTATATAACCACGGTCTCAATTACATCACATCGCCTCTGCGGATGATCGACCTGAAGTGCTGAACACATTGGCGGAGATGGTCCACGCGCGCGCGGAGTCTAGGTGCATCACTTCCTTCCTGACGGTCAAACTAGGTAAACATATAGGGCCTGATCTATTCTTGCTGTTTGATATTAACATTTACGTCTTTTTTACGTGTCTTTTGAAGACAGAGAGACCTGTGACTTCTCAGCTAGCCCGAAATATTGTGCGACGTCTGGAAGGGAAGACGTCTGCTCTGGAAAAACTGAGAAAAAATCATGCACGAAGTCGGACGAGAGGAAGGCAACGACGTGATGTTCCTTCAAGACCAATTGGATATCACGACTGCCGTTGCATCCCAACCGAAACAGCACACACAAAAAAGAAGCTTTGAACTTTGGGGACACTGCCTGGATACATGGCACTAACAACCTTGGCTACCACCTCGGTATGAATACATGAACAAGGTTGCGTCGATGAAAAAAGATAAGACATAGAGAGCTAGCTAACAAGCATAGAGATATGCAAGTGAAGAATGAAAATATAAAAAAAAATTGCGTATAAGTTTGTGATTTGTAAATAATAATGTAATGGCAGTGCTGACTGACGGATGATTTATTTGATTCGGATTGAATTACCTGCGATTTATAACCACGTTCATGTTCAATTAAACGTTTGATGCTGTAGGCGTTCAGTTGAAATTTGCGCTAAACCTAAAGGCGTTTTCACTTAAAGGTATTGTATTGATATGAACCACAAACTAAAGGCGATTTATTGGGCTAAAGGTGAAGTAGTGAGTACCGCGCAGCACCGAAGATACTCGTCGATGCTGCTTCCAACGAGCATCGTCAAGTGATTTGGCTGTTGATGGATTCGATTCGATACATCACGCAGGAAAAAGGCAATTCTCCTGATACAGGTGAAAATGTTCATGTTGGCGCGAAGTCAGCACCAACGTAGATGAACTATAAAACTAGTACGTCATAACCTAACAAAACTGGCATCTGACTGTTCTTCAAAGTAATTCAGTCCGTGAACAAGAACGTTAACCCCAGCCCTGCCGATACATAGGACAAATAGAAGGACCAAACGTTAGAGTCTCACCGTGACAAGCGTTGTGATAGTTATGTGATCTAATTTACAGGTCTGTATTCGTGCTATGTGCAGTATATCGGGCATACAGTCTACCGTCGTCCAACAGGACAGACATGAAGTGACAAATATGTGAATATAACATCTCACTTTTCGGGTTTGTCCTTTATTCTAGGACAAATCTCATTAATGAACTTGCGTTCACTATGTCACGATTGTCACAGAAGGCCCGCACAGTGATTTGGCGCTATTAATAGGACAAACTCCCACAAACTTCGCAGTACTTAAGCGAAGTTTGGGCCTTTATTCTAGGACAAAAAGTTTTGGGGGTTAAAGGTGGTTAGCCCGAGATGAGGCGACGATTTGTTCGGTTGCGTTGAACATTCATACTGTACTTCAGTAGCAGTTAGGACAACAATTATTTGTAGATATAATCGAGCACATACCAAAGCTTACTGATGTGAGTCTCCCCCATGAACACCGAAGACGCATTATCAAGGAAGCGACGGCCGAAAGAGAGAAACTATCACTGCAAATGAACTTTGCTGGCAGAACGGGATTAATAGTGGCGGCATATTCAAACGATTATTCTTTTTTTTAAAGCGCTACGAGGGTTGAGTGAAATACCACCGCGTCCTTTTCGTCCGATGGTACAGTATATCCTTTACATATCTTGGTAGTGTTTCATAGAAGTGCTTAACAGCCCAAAGGAGATTAATTGGCTCATACCGGTGTGTGGCGTACATGAATCAGAGCCATACTTTGGTTAAATGACATATTTTTATAAATAACCATGCTATTCTAGATCACGTGGATAAATGGAGGGTTTATCGGCAGGTTCAAAAGCGTCTTCTTTAGGTTATTCGATCTCAGAGTTTACATGTACGCGGAATTTGCAATGGCTTCGGCGCACGGTCGCAGTAGTAGGAAACAAGCCGGCGTGTAGCCTTACAGTATGTGACGCTAAAGTCCGGCGGAGCCGTGGGATAAAGTGAAAGGAGAAATTGGCTCAGAGCTATTGCTCAAGTGGGGTCGCTATATTCCCGGCCGAAATGGGGGGGGGCTTATGCGTGGATGATGGTCGTTCTCTTCTACTGTTATCGCAGTATTTTGCGAAAGGAAAACCCAAGGAATACTTTTGGGCTACTACGGGGAAAAATCCTCGGGAGCCTCGCTTTGTTGCACTATGGTGATTCCAGCAAGATACTGTGATATACGATTGGAAATTGGCGATTCTCCTCGCATAAACTGTAATATCCTGGTTGTGCTTTGTCAAAGTGCTAAGCAGCCCGCCCAATCGGGAATAATTCAAAATTGCCGATGTGTGGCGCACACCAAACAAATCCATATATTTCTCAGGTGAAATGAGTTATAAATCTCGTAAACCCCGTGTTATCTTAAACACCATGAAGTTATAGAGGGGTTATTGGTAAAATCGATGCCGTCTTAATAGTAAGGTGTTCGATTTTCAGAGTTTTCAGTTTGAAAGGAGTTGGCGCTAGCGTTCCAGCTGATTTGATGGATTGTTCTTTATGAACCAGGGCCATTTCGACATTTCCAGTTCACCCAGTATACACTTTTTGCGGCAACTTCTTCCGTTCAGGATGACCGGGTAGATGTACCAATATCTGATTGAAGTCGCCAACACTGTAGTAAGTTTACATGTCCAGGATTACTCTGATTTGGCCAAAGTCTTAAGGTTAAAGCCGATATTCGAATACTCGAAGACAGCGTCCTTGCCAAGCTACAACAGTGCACCGTCCTACTGTCGCAAAAGGTACTTTTTGAAGAAACAGCCAATCTAGCCATCGAGCAGTTCTTGTGCTCCTCCACGCATATCACTCGAGCTATATTGGCTAGACCAGTGTGCTCAAGACATCGCCAGTCGTGTCAGCGTGGTTTTGCTATTTGTGGGCGTTACAGGGTGTGATACAGCTTTCAGTATCGTGGCCTGGAAATCTGTATGCATTCCATCTTTACGCTTGTGGTTGTAGCGTATGGCAAGGTGACTTTCGTTGAATGACATATATTGCATTGTTGGCACTCTTCCTTGTCTGATCCCTCTAGGTTTTGTAGTTTTCTATGTAAATGCCCCCGAAACATGAGAAACAAATGATCCTGCGTCAGACGGAGTGCCTTGAGACGGTAATGAGGCGTTGAAAAGCGTGTAAAGTGCTGAGGACCGTCGCACGTTTCCTTTGGTTGCAAATAGTCTGTTGGGCTGGTCGTACTGGTGCAATTTATCCCAGCAAGTCATCGTGTCGCTTTGGTACGTAAACATAAGCACAGGGTTTGCGAGAAAGCTCTGACTGCATAGTGAAACAAGGTGAATCTGGCAGTATATTGTCTTCGTCGTTGGGGTCGCCTTTCAAACCGGCATATCTCACACTCTCGCTTGGGTCGTGAATCTGGAAACACGGCCAACGAGTGCTGTGGCCTGAACCGCTCGTTCTTGTTGCCTGCAATGGGGTTGTTGAAGCTGGTGTACCATTCTAGGTGGGTGTAGTTAAAATGGACAAATCGGGTTCAATTGGTGTTTCGTGCATTACGCCTGTGCCGGACATAGAGTTACGCCAACCTCCAGTCACCAAGTCACGAACCAGCTCGATCATGAAATTACGATGGGGTCACGGGCTGTTTTGCATCCACCTGCAAATTTCCATGTGATGTACGAATTGCACCTCGCAATGTCGATAAATGACATCGCTAACTTCTTGTGCCATTTTATGAACGAGTGACCATCGGCAACTGAAAATCGTTACCTCAATTGATCTAATCTGTCCACACCTTGCATAGCTTGATTGTACGGTACGACACAACTTGGCGCAGGAAGTGTAGTAGCTTGCTGTCCAATGCAACTAGTAACCGATGCTGTTGACGACATGTCAGCATTGGAGACAATATTCACAATCGATCCATCCACCCATGAAGCAGCGACAATTTTGCGAGCCTTGCTCACGGCTTGCTTCATCGACCCGCGTGGAAGCTTATCGCTCTTCGGTATCACGGCGCACTTCGGATAATGCTTGCTGTTTTCCCTAATATGTTCCCTGCCATACAGTTTGAAAAGACAAAGTGTTTCTAGTAGCTGCCAAGCTGTGTAGAAATTGTCGGTGTTTACAATACTATTCGTGAAATGAACTGTACGCGTCACATCTACAACATTCTTTCAAACTTCTGCCGATATCGGCGTTGCCTCTTCCAGTAACGCAGCTTCAATACGTGGTATGACACCATCAAGCCGTTCTTCCATTGCACTAGCAAAGTGCAAGCGAAATTCACCATCGACCATGTCTCCGGACAGCAGCACATGTACATCTTAGAGTGGTATATACCCGTAGGCTTGCTTGCGCTGAATACAATTTGGTGTCGGACGAAGCGAAAGCGGCAAGCAATACTCAATTCGTCAACCGCAACATTCCGCCCAAGTTCCACAAACTTTGGTGAGCGGACCTTGAGCATATTCATCAGAGGGAGTACACGTGCAGCTGGATCACGCTTTAACGCTTAGGTTGAAATCGAGTTCCTAAAGCACAGATTGCTTCGGATGCACTGAAAACGTTTCATTGTCATGATGCGGTCGAGACCAGGGCTCCTTGATATGACATTTCACGTATATTAGCTTGTCAGAAACCCAAGTAATAATTATTCAATTATTATCAGATCTACTTACGCATTTTGCGCCTAATAGCTTGTACACTACCGACATCCCATGAGTCCCTATTGTACGCAAGAAACATTAGCACCTCCAGCGTGTTCACATCCATGCTATTTCGCAATTCAGTGATCACCAGCTTCACCTGCGAATAGAAGCGTTCGCATGCATTTGATGTTGGAGGAACCCATGCCAGTGGAATGTAGGAAGTGCGCGGCTCCGATGCCTTCTGGAACACAGGAGCGAGAAACGACCTCGACGTTTCCTCCACCGTGGCGTTCGTAGCAGGGCGCTTGAAAGCTTTGCAGGCCTCTTGCTCGCGGGTCGTGAGGCGTGAACCAGAGATGATTTTGAAATTCCCGCTTTCTAGAGCAGGACAGTAAACGAAAGCTGCATCAGCAGCAAGCCGGGCTTTCAGCGCGGGGTATTGACGCCCCACCCAGTCAAATGCACGTCGTGCACCTATCATGATCAACGTAGAGTCTTCCAGGCCCTTGGTAACCTCATTGAGATCCATCAGAGTCTGTAGCAGCTCCTCCACATGTTCCGATTCTTCATCGCTGAGAAGAAAACGCGCGATGTCATGCTTCGCAACCGTAGCGTGATCCAAAGAGATAAGAGCAGGCCCCAATTTGGCGTACCGTTCGACCATGTTGAACGTGCTTGACCAGCGAGTAACATTACGGAGAACAGGAGCTAGCGGCGTCACTTTGCGGAGAGCGGCTCGACACTTAATGGTGCTCAAATGCTTCATCAGTGCATGATGTTAGCCAATAGCAGCTCCTTATCAGCCAGAAAATCATTTACAGCCAATTGGAACCGATGGCTGGCGCAGCCAATAAAAGGCAGAGTCCCCACTTTTCGACCAATCGCTTGGTTTACCGAACAATTATCTCCAATCATGAAGAGGCCAGATTCCCACGGCCCGTTGTAAGTCGAGCGTATCAGCGATCAAGTTGAAGAGACTCAGAGCACTCAGATCTTCTTCGTCGCCCAGCGGACAGATCGCTAAAAGCACAAACCGGCAGGTAAGACATTGAATGCTTTCATCATAGTTGGGATTCCGCTGCTTCGGCTGGGCAGCGGAAGGACCATCAAAAACAGCCACGATTGCAAAATAGTGCCGCCCACACGTTGTCAGCGCGTCCAGCGTAATGCCGAACTTGTCAGGCAGCGTAGTCGCGATAACCTCGCAAACGTGTCCATAGAGCGCGTCCAGGTACTCCTGCAGCGTTGCAGCAGAGATCGGCTCCATCTTGGCATTCTTGCAACCAGAGGACGCTCGCAGAAGGACACAGGCATGCGGTCCATTACGCACCATTCCACCCAGCGGAACAAATCGCATGTTCGCTGATCTGGCAGTGTCACCCCGAAACGGTTGCCTTTGCGGAAGGCAGCTGCCGCAAGCTCTTGATAGTCGGGGTGGCGCTTCAGAAGGCGGTGAACTTGGTTGGTGTATCCATTACCAGACTTGTAGACCTTGAGGCACGTGTTGCAGCGGGCCTGGTTAGGTGATAGCTCAGTGAAGAGCAGGTAGTAGAGATCCTTGTTCGTGAATTTCATGGCGGCGAAGGCGGACGTAGCAGGAGGGCTAGGAAGAGGCGCAAATTGCGAAGTGAGGAGAGCGTGCTGGAACACAGAAGCTCGCGGAGACTGAGTGGATCACAGCCAACGCTTAACTGTTGGTAGAATATTGGATAATATGGTCAAGAATGTTGAAATATAGTTTGTGCTTCAAAATCATAATTCCATTGTAAATATTCTAATGTATTTAAAATGACATTATTGGCTGGTGACCCCTGGTCGAGGCAGAGTATAAATGTAGAGGCTTCGTGTCATGCGGGACTCCGCAGTACTAAAGTGTTAGTTTCGCCGTTAATAGGAAATTGCTGCTAAATCAAGTCAGAGAATTATCAACTTCAGAGAATGGCATGTTCTTTATGAGCCCCTCATTCAAGCTACAGAACCACGGCTAGGTCCCGTTCACGAAGATACACTAGCGCCGTGAAAGCCTAGAAGAATTGTAAGTGGCACTTAGACTCTTCAGGTTATAGTCCTGCACAAAAGGCTTGCGCATGTCGAAGTGGTTTCGACAAAGAGCCATGGGAGCGGATTCAGCTAGCGATGGTGCGGAGTCTCTTCTACGGGAACGGAAGAAGGCATACCTTATGTGGAGAAAGAAAAAAAGGAAGTGAACTACCGGCATCCTCCGCTCATTACTGACAGTCATGTTTGGCTACAATGATTAAGCAAAAATGGTGATGTCTGCCACGCATCGTGAATCATGAGATGTGCATTGATTACTCGAGCCGTTCATCGCAGAGCGAACTGCTTTCAATGGTATCGTGCTCGTCGGCAACAGCTCCAATTCTACCATCTACCAGACTAAGACTAGCTAATTCAGCGACCATTTTGCTTGCTACAACCTCTACTTCGTGTACTGCGAGCCTTGCTCTCTTGTATCCTGCCTTGACTGTCTTCTCGTTTAACTCTGCCCATGCATGTTCAATCCAGCTCGCTATAAGCGCTCTGTCTGGCGGTACTAGCATGAACTGAACTCCAGCCTCCCTTCGTTTACGCTGATCCCGTACGAGGTCCACCCAATATCCGCGCAGCTTCTCCTTCAGAGGCTTGTTCCAGGCCACGTCTGCAGGCTGGCAAACAACGGTGGCACTTGGAGGGACTGTCATGAGTACAACATTGATGCTTGCAGCGTAATCGATGACTTCTTTGGTCCAATGACCAGACAAGTCCTCCCACATCAGCAAAGATCGGCTCTGACGAATCTTTGCGAGTTTTAAAATAAAACTGCAGAAATTGAATTGACAGATAGCTATCCCACCACCCTGAGTCATAACACAATTTATATTAGCATCAGTAGGAAATTACAGGAAAGTTAGAATATACCTTCCTTGTTGCCGTATACTTGAAGAGACGTATTTGATTGAATCTGAGTGATGGTCTTCCAAAGCCGAACACCAAAATCATGGCGATAGCGAGTGTTTTGCTCACGTATGTCCTGATGTATTGAAGGATCAGTTTTGAAGACAACGAATGGAGCCATCTTTTTACGTCAGAATCTGCAAGAAGCATAACGGTCGCGCGCTCCTCGCTTTTGCCTCCGCAGCACACGCAAACTGTTTTCGCTCTCTTCTTAGAGATTGTTCGAGCGGGAAGATACTCAAAGAAAACAGCTATTACCAACCAGTGCACATTTCAGTAATTAATAACTTGTCAGTTTCATAATATTAGAAACAATGCGCGTACCAGTTTGATCTGCTTTATAAATTGTTTTGATCTCGAGGTCTTGCACTTTGTCAGCAACGGTTTTACTCAAATCTGCTGCTATTTTGTCGAAGTCTTCTGGGCTCGCTTGGCCTTGCGTAGTTCTAGCTCGCATCGACTGCTTGTTGCGCGTCTTAAAACGCTTCATCCACGACCACGAAGCCCGAAACCCCACGCCACCATGGGCAGCAGCTGCCTCCAGGGCCTGTAAGTGAATCATTACAGCTGAAATAGGTACCCCCCCCCTTCAACTCATTGATCCATACAACTAGCTCCTGCTCAACTTCGGCGGGGAGGGCCGTACCTGTGCCGCTTGGTCGAGGCTTCTTTTTGGCGCGCCCGCGAGCCGTCTTGCACGCCAGCTCAATGCCTTTGCGCTTTTGACGCCACTGATAGATGAGCTTGCGTCGCTGTTCCTGCGCAAATTCATCTAGACCGCTGTAAAAGGCTTTAATAACCGCAGTAATGTTGCCACACTGTACACAGGCGTCGAGCACTGCGAGCTTCTCGGCTGCCGTGATGGCTGTGCGTGGGTAGCATCTCGCGGATTGGGAAGTGACCGGTGCCTTTGCCCATTTTGTTGTGTCAGTAACAAGTGGAGGGTCACGATAAAGTGCTTTGATTGGCTATAATCGGTTGTCAGTAATAAGCGAGCGTCAGTACAGAACGGAGGATGCCGGTATCATCTTCGGCCGCGCGCAGCGCCCGGTGACCGGTACGGCCCGGTATATTATTAAAGTCGCATCGCAAAAATGGATGGACGTTTGAGTAGTTGGTTTGGATTTTTATATTGCATGCAATGCGATATTGCAAGGAGATACGATATTGCAATACCGGATTTTCCAATACAAATCATTGCAATCCATACTGCTATTTAAAGACGGGGCCAAAAAAGCCGGCGAATATATTTTTTCAGACCTCTGCAGGCAGTACAGGAACGGAAGAGGTGGATTCAACCGCACTCTGGACAAGTCCTAGATATTGTGATGCCTTATATTCGAGCAGTTTACAACGCAATAAAGCACAGTGTGGTGCTTTCTTGGGTGAAATGAGACTTTACCAGTCAGGAATGTCCAGGGCGACTAGTCCAGAGAGACGCTTTATCTTCACTTACATGACTTTACAC